>CAKAOH010017189.1:0-45615 GCA_916701665.1 Sebastiscus tertius | reverse complement strand
CCCCCCACCCTCCCTCCTGAAAAGCCCTAATTGGTCAGCTGGCCCACTTTGTTGCTATTGGCCAATCGAAACAAACTCTTCAGACTCTGCTCCAGCTCCGCTCTAACTAGCTTTGTTTGAGGTGGAGCCAAACTAGCCGCTAGGCAGGTATTTTGCAAACTTGTTACCTGATGACATCACCACATTACGTAAGAAAAGGCAGGACTTCAAGCAAGGTGTTTCAGGCAGTTCAGGAGCAGTGTTTCTGTGGGGGGGGGGTGTAACTCCCGTTGGCGTGGACTTTGGGCTTTATAACTTTACAAACCTTTTACATGCACAAAAAATTCTATAACACACTAAAGGAAATGGGAAAAGCACAAAAGCATAATAGGTCCTCTTTAAGCGTACTTCCTAAGGCCTAAAGAGTAGTCACAATACTGGACCCTGACTAGCCAATAATACCAGCATTTCCAGTTAAGCCAACATGCTGGATGCTTTTCAAACCACAAACCTCAACAAATGTCCTTTTAAAATACTGTATCCCTTAACATCATAATCATTTAAGAGCTCTATCACATAGCATCATCAATTATATTCTCCCTGATTAACTTAAGGATCATGCGATAACACAAGCTGCAACTTTATGTCTCTTTTTAATGGATCGCCTTGCTTTATGTGTAACAAACCCACTGCAATACTTTGCGGCAGACCTGCAGATTCTAGATTTGGATAAACGGTCTCAACAAAGGACAAAACAACATCACAGAGAAAGTTTTAAAGCTTATTTTATCATTATAAACACTAAAATCAAGGGGAAATCACTCCAGTAGTGGCAGTACTAATTATCCCTAATTACTAAGTGATGAAGGGAAAGCAGTCAGTGTCTTGAGTGCAGTCCAGTCTTCAGAGCCATACCATGGACTAGGCTAGAAACACACTTCAGCGTCAAGGAAATCTAACTCAGCCTTCAGACCACAGCACTTGGAAATGACCCGGAACACAGAGTACACAAGGAGAATGAGAGAGAAGTATCTGCTGCATGTGACTTAAGTGGACTTCAGAGTGGAGGCACACCTGCCTTCAATCAGCACTTGAATCTCACAGCAATAGTGAATTCCCTCCATCCCCACAAGCACACACACAAAACCATTCCCACTCAGTGTGAAGGTGAGCTGATATGAAAGTGATGATACCGGTCTACCCTGTTACATATGCCATTATAGTCTTCCTGTCTATGTAGTTTGATTTAAGCAGTAGATATACAACAGTGGTCGAAACATTGATAAGGCTAAATTAACCCGGTTTGGTGTTGAGCCAGAGGGATAAGAAAGAAGACTTGTCACATCCCACATTTCATTTACTACATTACAAACATTCCCGCGCAGCACAATCACATAAGTGTGTCCTGTCTCTTTTTAGTCTGCTACAGGAGCGCACGGAGATGGCCCGTATGGCTGAAGAGGTGGCCAGGGAGACAGCTGAGAAGGCCATCAGACAGATGGCCAGTGAGGGACAGTCCATCAATCTCTCACTGGGGAGTCGAGAACTGCTGGAGGAGAGGCCTGAAGCAGAGTAAGAACTTGTGCTCAATTAGAGAGAGATAAAGTGTCGTCATTTTTTGTATTTTGGCAACGGGAGCATCCTTGTGAAGTGAAGTGATGTGAAGTGTCGTGAAGTGAAGTGACGTGAAGTAAAGTGACGTGAAGTGAAGTGACGTGAAGTGAAGTGACATGACACTGCGTGTTCACTGTGACCAGGTTGCCAGCGCCACAAGAAGAGGAGAGCAAAGTGGACCACAGTAAAGTCACAGAGTAAGAACGCAAATATGGAAGCTTCTCCGTCCTTAACTTCCTTGGAATCCTTTGTAAGACCCTCAACCTACTCAGTCTTTCATCTAGAATCTGTATCATACTGCTCTTGTGCTTTGACTGTTAGATACACATAGAGTGTTTATATTGGCAAGGTTTTCTTTATAAACAGAGTTCTAAACTTACAAACTATTCTGATGACTTTAATTCAAGAGGAAATATCCACATCTTATCAGCTTGTTGAACTGATAATGAAATTAGCAAGAGACTCCGTGGTGGAAGAAATATTCAGATCCTGTACTTGACCCACGGGATTGCCGGCAATCCCCAGCCGACATTACTGTCTTTAAGAGGATGTAGCGGGATCAGTCTTTACTTTACCTTTTCACAGGGGTTCCTTGACCTCTGATCTCAAGATATGTGAATGAAAATAGGTTCTATGGGTACCCACGAGTCTCCCCTTTACAGATATGCCCACTTTATGATAATCACATGCAGTTTGGGGCAAAAACCATGCAGTTATTTGCATGCCATATAATATACATGTATAACGGGATAACATTAAATGAGAAAAGTTTATCAGGACAATAAATATTTGAAAGCAATACAGAATGACATCATATTTTTTGTCAATATTTTGAATTGTCACCTGGCACCTGAATTTTGTGTTTTTCTTGAAGTCACGTAAAGCCAATTTTATTTATATAGCCTAATATCCCAAATCACGAATTTGCCTCAGGGAGCTTTACAATCTGTACAGGATACGACTTTACATAATTAAAGACATTTCCACCATAGCTTGATGCAGAAAAGGTAAAAAATTGATGCGTAAAATTCACCAGAATGCAGGAAATGAAGTGTTCCACGCTCCAAATTTCCTGGGGGTGGAGCCCCTGACCCCCCACTTAATATGTGACCCTTACAATGCTGAAACGAAACCCTTGACTGTACACATGTCACATTCTCATTGGGGGCTGAGCCCCCCTAAAGATCTGATCCTAGAATCGCCCCTGATGTAGTGCAGTGAAAAGTACACTATTTCCCTCTGAAATGTAGCTGTGTTGCGTAGAAATGTTGTGATGGAATTTCTGATACACAAGTTAACTCAATAGGAAGGAAGAGGCCCCGGAGCTGTTGATGTCTTACACAGAAGGTTTATTGAAAAGTGATCAAGGAGCAATTGTCAGGTCTCCACCATTGAGGTGCGCTCTGCGTGAAGGCCTCACAACTCTGCCCTTCCTCCCTGGTGCTCAGTGTTTTACCCTTATCATGTTTTGACCTACTCGGTTCCTACTACAGACACAGCTGTACAGATAACGGCTGTTCCCCTAGACAGGACCCAACCCAGAGAAACACTATGACCTTCCGACCAAGGGGAAAGAATTGATAGAAAATCAAATACAAATACAAAAATAAGTTAAGTGAAATTTTACTGAAGTAGTTTTCTTAAATGTACAGTTAGGCCTATATTATCCCCAGTTGCACTGCCAGTCGTATGAATTCAGTTCCTAGTACTGATCCAGCACAGTCATTTGGCTGTCAGGTCCCAAATCCCGTGGGTTCTCGTTATGTGATCTCTGCCGCGCGCTGTCTCAGCATCACACTACCGTGCCCATAGCAACCACAGCTTCCCTTGGCAACAGCCGACCTCCTCCTCCCGCCCCCTCTCAACGGTTCCCCCGGTAACAGAGCGCACCTGATGCTGTTTCACGTCTGGAGACTCACGCAGGGAAAATGATGGACGGAGATGTGATGAAACATTTTCCCTGTTGTTTTTCTAAAATATCTAAAATCTCCTGACCTGCTTCAGCTTCAGTTCGTGTTACTTGTCGTGTCTCGACGCTCGTGGACATTTTCCATCGGGAATATTAGTGAATATTGGCGGAGAAAGTGAGCATCGTGTGATCAGGTAATGGTAGGTGATGGACCATGTTATGAAATTAATAAGTTAGGATGTAAACAGATAATTACTGTTAGCTTGCCTGTTACAGGTGTTTATGTTAACAACATTTGAGAAAACACTAACAACTAGTAAAGTCAATGCTTCCACATTGTCCAGTATCAAATGAAAAGTGCGTCAGTCTGCTTGGATGTAACCTGCGTTTTGTGTTTCAATGTCTTCTGTTGTGTAGTCATTATTCAGTAGAGAACAGGTGAGGAGAGAACAACATTGAAATAAATAACAGTTACATTCTATAACCATCATAAGTGCAGTCTATAAAATAATGTGTCATTGTTACCACATCTGTGTACATTGGGTCCTTATTGCAACACAAACAACATAAAATGTGTGCTGCATAGTGCAGATACATAGGCCTACTGCTAAAATCAAGTAAAATCTACCCTAACAGAAAATATTAATAATTGTTTTTATTATTTCTGTAGTGTCTTGAAGCTCAGTTTTGCATTATCAGACTTCCTGTATCATCACTTTTAAAAGTGAGCCACATCTGATTTCCATCGGAAATCAAAACCACTTAAATGTGTTTTTAATCCATCCAAATACACCCAAATATTTCAAAAGGGTGCAAACAAGAGTCAATGAGTCCACATAAATAAACATTAATTGCTCAAGTCTTAGTACTTTGGAAAAATGGCTGTCTGTGTTTGTAAATGTTGACTTTCTAAAATAGCCAGAAGTGTACCATGGAAATTCTATATTAGGTTTTCCCTAGAAATACCAGCATTTTCATCCTAACTGCTGTACTCATTTAATACAACCAACCGTCATTTAATAGACCAAGTTACATTGACACTACTGAAGAGTGGGCTCAGTGTGGGGAACCTCAAACTGCCAGACAGCCTGAAAAAGTTGTGGCTCAGAAGCTAAACTGAGTCGTCCATTAATCGGAAGATTGACGGTTCAATTCCCTGTCAGTGTCCTCGGGCAAGATACTGAACCCCAAATTGCCCCCGAAGGCTGTGTGAGTGTGTATGAATGATTACTTTAGATCCTGATGAGCAGCTGTCACCTTGTATGGCAGCCTCTTCCACCAGTGTATGAATGTGTGTGTGAATGGATGAATGTTGGCGTGTAGTGTAAAGCGCTTTGAATGGTCGGAAGACTAGAAAAGCGCTGTATAAATGCAAGTCCATTTCCCTGTCCTGTCCTGTCCTGCAGACTGGAACTGAACCTTGCTGAGGAGACTGAGGAACCTACCGTTAAGGAACCAGGTAGCCACACATACTGTTGTTGCACTTTATTTTATTTTGTTTGACTGTATTGTCCCCTTGAAAAAGATTGTAGATAAGATTGTAGTTGGAAAGAGACATAAAATCAAAGTAGATGGCATGCTTTAATACAAGTACAAACTTTGTATATTATTTCTAAATTGAATATTCTGAAACCCCTACATCTTATTCATCATAGTATACTTCTATAATATCTGCATCAGGCAGATGTACGTCTGTGACTGTTGGGTATTCTAATGATTAAATCTCATGAAATCAATACTTCGAAAAAAAATGCAGAGCCAAAGGAGGAAGCAGAGCCACAGCGGACCTCCCCCTCTCCACCTCCAAGTCCTGAACCCGTTGAGCCGGAGCCAGATCCGGAGTCAGAGCCTGAAGCAGAACCAGAGACCAAGACCCAGGAAGCCAACTCAGACACTGAGCCTGTAACCCAGCAGCCGCAGACATCAAAAGAAGACGGTCAAAGCACTAACGCTGACAAAGCTGGTGAAAAAGTAATGTCCGTAGTGATAAATGTTTCACCTCATGACCCATGTCACTGTAATACACATGACTCCTTTAATTCAACCTCCTGCATTGCCTGGCCTTACTGAGGAATATCAGTCATACATATAAATTCCTTTTTTTTTTTTAGAGGGTTCTTTCTCCCTACTTGTCTATTTCTTTGTTTCCTTTCGTTCTCTATCCTTTCATGTCTTACTTTAGAAACAACCTTGAATCAGAAGAACTCAAAACAAAATTTTCACATTACATAACAGATGTGTTCTAGTCACAAATGAGACATATGTACAAGCTTTCTGGTAAATATTCCCTTCCTTTTGCCCATCAAAATTTCTGTTTTAGCTACACATTATCTTATCATATGTTTAGCCCATGCAGGACTGAAAGGAGAAATAGATTTGAATTATTTCGCCTCAGGCTCATTAAAATGTCAATGTTAGTTGTGTGCGGACCTATCATACACGGATGTGTGATTCATTTTCATATTTTTTACCAATCCACATATGTCCTATCCGATCCCAGCGGATGCTCACCGCTCCCCTTCCATTCATTCATATACTTTGTGTTTTTTGTAGGAGGAGGAAGCTACTGCCGACGACTGTGGTGGTATGTAGCCTGCTATTCTAATTTTGTTAGGTTTGTTTTTTTGTTCTATATTTGACTGTGGTTGGAGCTGTTACATTATGGCTCTAATTAGCAGTCTCTTTCCTGTATGCCTGACTGGCGGCTTGTGTTGTGTTGAACTCACAAGCTGCTTAACTGACTGCTGTTTTTTGTCTACATCCGGACTACTACGGCTATGTTTGATCAGCCCAGTCGCACAGCAGTTTGTGAAATAGTAATGAAATTGAATGTATTGATTCGTGTACATAGATACGAATTTCACATTTTTTTCATGATGTTCAGCATGAAATCAATCAATATGTATGTAATCCACGTAATTGTGAACCGAAAGTATAAAGAGCGGCGAACTGGAAAGTGTAGGGAAAAGGTCAGGGTAGATGGAAGGGTCAAAAAACACAAGACTCATGTCCTGTGTGAAATCACAAATCAAAGTTGATTTATTTTTCACATTACTTTCGTACTGAAGTTGCAGCACTTCCGGAGTTGTTTTAACCCAAACAACGATCTTTTCCTAAACCTAACTAAGTAGCTTGTTGCCTTATCCTAACCAAGTTGATCTATTCCTAAACCTAACTAAGTAGTTTTATTTTGAAAAGGCTGAAGCTGAAATTGACACATGCGTCACGTTTTTGCTGGACATTAGTATGAAAACGCACGAAAAATACGTTGTTGAAAGTCTTGCTGAGCGTCAAGAAAAAAAAAGGGAAAATTTGTGTCTAAGTTCACAAATCTAATAGATTCAACTGCTGTGAGACTGTCGGTTTGATTTCATTAGTGTACATGTCACCTGGTGACTGTAGGCCATGGTCATTATCCATCTTCTTCTCTAGAAGAGTCATTCAGACCGACTACGTTGCTGTGTGACTGTCTACTGAAGCCATCTCCCACCTTGCTTCTATCCTGGATGACTGTATATCTGCCTATCAACCTGTCTCCTCTGTAGCTCCAGTCAGCTGTGATGCATTTAAGAGCTGCCTGATGCGCATTCCTCACACCTCCGAGTGCCTCGGCAACATCAACGCGTTCTTCAAAGAGAACGGCATCTCCGCTCCCAAACTACCCTCCATGCCTAAGCTACCCACCCAGCTCTCTGACGTTACCAAGTTCTTACCCACCCTACCCCCTGAGCTGCGCCAAGAGCTCTCCCAGATCCGACTCACGCAGGTCCCCCGAAACATCGCCCAGACTCTGACTGAGTTAATGCCCAAAAACTCTGAGGGTTCAGTCAGTTTCAGTCTTTCCCAGAGCCTTTCAACCATCCCGCAGAAGCTCTCCCAGTTTCCCAGCCAAACGCAGCAGTACTTCCTCAACGTCCAGAACCGCCTCAACAGCCTTATGCCTCAAGATGCCTAAGAAACAACAACAACAGCAAAAACAGAAGCAAGACAAGAATCAGCCAGATGTGGAACTGAACCGACTAGTCCGTCACTCCCCTCTCCCTCCTCCTCACCATCCTCATCTCCGGTCCCGTTCCCCATCTCCATCCTCCCCAAACGGTAGCGCCCTTGAATTGCCCAATGTGCCATCCTACCCACGCCTGCCGCCAATTGTCAGCCCCCCATCAAAGCAGCTTAACTCGCCATCCCGCCAGCTGTCGGGTCTCTCTAACCCGGCGTTCTTCATCGAAGATGACTCAGACATTCCAGGAGTCAGACCAGCAGGTGAATCTGCAGCAGTGGAAAGTTAACTGTGTTCCGTTGTCCTCATCATCCTTGTAGATACCTGAACTCAGCCACAATCAGTAATAAACAGTTGCCTCATAATGCGTGGCATCAGGATAAACTAAATGAACAGCTGATTGCCCCTAAATTTTATTTAAAATCAATCATTGACAAAGAAATTTGCAAGCAGTAAATGATCAACTGAGTTCAGATGTCATGGCAAATGCACTGACGGTGTGGTACAGTAGCGGCTTCGTGATGTGGTGGTGGACTTTTGTATGTGTTGTCTCATTGTGTCAGTGCTCAAATAAGCTCAGGCAGGACGTGAATAACAGCGTTAATTTGTTTGCCAGGGCTTCGAAGATAGAAAGCTAAGAAAAAGAGGTGATCAGGCAACATCCTCAAACTATTCCACTATTTTGTCAAATGCACCATTTTTAGAATAGGCAAAAAAAACACATTTATACTGTATTCAAAAAACTGCATGGTTTTGGCCCATGTGATTATCATAAAGTCTGTACAGGGAGACTCATGGGTACCCGTAGAACCCATTTTCATTCACATATCTTGAGGTCAGAGGTCAAAGGACCCCTTTGAAAATAGCCATGCCAGTTTTTTCTCACCGAAATTTCACCTAACTTTGGAGTATTATTTAGCTAACATGCCATGGTTGTTACCAATGGATACCTTAGGTTTTCTAGTTTAATGTTATTCCGGTATTTCACTGTACCTCTAAAACCGAGCCTGCTACAGCCTCCGAAAGACGGTAAAGTCAGTCAAAACATTTGCTAACATCTGGCGGGCCAAACCGAACCTGATGGCAGGCCAGCTTTGGCCCACTTTGGTCAGCCCTGCATTAGCCCGATGTAGGCCCTGGTAAATCTGCTCCTCTCTCACACTGTCCTGCCTTGCCTCTGCTTGTAATTGTAACCTGCTTTGCCCCTGGCACTGCTGTACGACAGTCCTATTCGTCTCAAATACACATTCACATTATTTGTGATGCTCTTTATTAATCACCAAAAACATTTTTTTCAACCTCTCCAGAGAGCTCTAGCCTCAGCCTTCGTCCAGCTGTCAATGTAGAGGATGTCGACTCAGACCATGAGAAAAGAGGAGGAGGAGGAGGAGGAGGAGGGGAGGAAAAAAGCAATATCCCCCAAATCCTCACCCCTCAGGACCCCAAACTAACAACTCTCACTGTCCCGGTGACCCCTTCCGGAGGTCGTCAAAGGTGAGCAATACTACCACTAGTAGTTTATGCAATCTGGACAGCAGCAACTCTTTTAACTTACAAAACAGGATATACTTTTTCTTTATATCGAAAGTTTTACCAAGAGGTTTATGCTGTGTAGTGGTGGATAATGTATGTCTTATTGTAAGAGATATTGATAGGCCGAGTATACGTATTAAAAGTAAATATTAAAAATGT
The DNA here is from genome assembly GCA_916701665.1 of Sebastiscus tertius. Lineage (NCBI taxonomy): Eukaryota > Metazoa > Chordata > Actinopteri > Perciformes > Sebastidae > Sebastiscus > Sebastiscus tertius. Next base: position 36,421 of record CAKAOH010017189.1, on the reverse strand, counting down.
TTATCAGGGTGTGCATTACAATATTTGTAATCTTTTTCTCTCCCCTCATGCTTCTCATCCACAGTAAAGGAGATAAAGAGTAAGGAAACTGCATGAATCATTTGAGTTGTAGTGCTTGTAATTTTCTGTCATTATTCTTTTTCCTCCAGGGCAACAATGCATATGGATAGCTTATATGCATTCATGGCAAACAATTCACAAGAGAGAAACGCAAAGTAACATCACTAGAATATGTTATTTTGTATTTATTACTGTTGGCAAGAGGAGTGTTTTCATCCAAAATGAGATCAGATTAAACATTGGTAGCTGGCAAAATAGAAGATTTAGAGGATTCTTAGTTACAAAAGATTTGACTCTCAAATACAAATACTTTCATGGTTTTAATGAATCATTAAATATATCATTTTGGAGTGATACGCTTCACGTTCCCCTCTGTTCAGTGCTGTTTGAAATGGATCTGCTGCCCTCTACTGTCTGCAGTACAGTCTGTATTTCAGTGTCCTGCAGAAACTGCATGTGTTGCTGAGGAAAATCAGAAATTTCTTTCAATTTGATCCCGAGATTGTGAAATCTTTTCTGCACATAAATGACAGTAAGAGCTGCCAAAATGACACGTACGAGCAAACCAGCACATAGTGTTTATGCAGAACACATGCAGTTTATCACGTGAATCATTGTGGAGCTAAAATTGTTGGTGTTGTTCTGTGTTGTGATGTTCTGTATGGCTTTCACATATTTATGTGCTTTTGGCTACTGCATGGATATTGTAGCAAAAGTCAATAAACGGATGCATCACAATCTTCCACTTGTATCATCACTCTGTCACCTACCTGTAGACATGGATGGATTACTGAACTGGGCAACCATGTACAGGCCGAGGGGTCAGGGGTCCTGACTCATAACATGTCGCTGGAAAGAAAAACACAGAATGAGAGCGGCTGAATTAACTCAAACACAAAACGACTACAAAGGGATGCAAAATGACTACAAAAATGTAAAAGAAACACAAAGAAACGTAAAAACAACTAAAAATGGATGCAAAATCACCACAAAGAGACACAAAATTACTCCACAGAGACACACAACAACAAAAAATAGATGCAAAACCACCACATAAAGAAGCAAAATGACTCAAAACAGATGCAAAACAATCACAGAGATACAAATGGACTACAAACAGATGCAAAGTGACCAAAAATAGTCACAATCACAGAGATGCAAAATTACTAACAATAGATGCAAAACGACTACAAAAATGCAAAACATCTAAACATAGATGCAAAACAATCACAGAGATGCAAATTGACCACAAAGAGACGCAAAACAATCACAAAGAGATGCAAAACAATCACATAGATATGCAAAACAATTATAGATGCGAATTGACCAAAAATAGATGCAAAACCAACACAAGATGCAAAACGACTAAAAATAGTCACAATCACAGAGATGCAAAATGACTAAAAATAGATGCAAAACAACTACAAACAGATGCAAAACCTCTAAAAAATACATACAAAACAACCACAAAGAGATGCAAAATGACGAAAAATAGATGTAAAATGACTACAAAGGGATGCAAAACAATCACAGATGCAAATTGTCCAGAAATAGACACAAAACAATCACATAGAGATGCAAAAATAAAAAAATAAAAATGTGAAACAATTATAGAAATACAAATTGACCACAAAGAGATGCAAAATGACCAAAAATAGACTGAGTCTGGGTGTCTGGTTCCTACGTAGACAGGGTGGGGGGCCTCTTATGTGTCTGCAGGGACCCATCATAATCCATCCATGCCTGTAGTAGAGTACTGTAGGTGATTATCTTCACTTGTTGTGTATTTCTTGGATTAATATCCTGCTTTCCCTGGCACACACCACACACAAACCCTCTCTCTCTCCCCATCCCTCTCTCTCAAACACACACACAATCGCTTCAAACCTGCTGCTCTGACCAACCATGACAGCAGTGGAAGGAATCGTGGGACTATCTGGAATAAGATGTAAGATATCAACCCTTGTTAACCATCTAGTCTCCATCTGTCTCGCTGCCCAGTTGATATTTTATCCATCACTATTCATCAATCCAGTCTCTGCTCATTCGCTCATTAAATAGTGAGCATGAAAGGCAGAACTCAGCATACAGTGCATGTAAATAATGTGTCTTTTTAACATTTACAAGTACTGCTTAACAGGATGTAGAATATTTTTTAGATTTAGATTTTAGTTTAAAAAGGAAACAAGAGGTCAGCTAAGGCAGCAAAGTTGAACCAATGATGTCGCTGTGTCTACTTAACCTAAACAGTAGGACCCTTCATTCTCAAAGTGAAGATGATGATGAGGAAGGAAGCCTCCCCGTCAGAGCCTGGCCCAGCCAGTCCAGCCTGCATAGCTCAGATGACATGTGAGCACTGTACACACACACACACACACACACACACACGTACATTCACAATAATGAAAATCAGCATCATCTAACTTTATTTCTTTACTGAAAGACTGAAAGAACGTCCAGCATCTTCGGCCAGTCAGACCAGCACAGTGGTCAATGAGCGTCTTCAGGAGCTGGTCAGGATGTTTAAAGAGAGAACGGAGAAGGCGAAGGAGAAACTCATTGACCCCGACAGCTCAGATGAAGACAGCAACATCCCCTGTGAGTTACAGTCTCTGTCCTTTCCTCTCTTTCACCTACACACACACACACACACACACACACACACACACACACACACACACACACACACACACACACACTGAGCTGGTTGTACGTAAGTGCTGCAATGGACACACAGCACACAACCTTGCATCCTAACATACAAAAGTGATACTTAGATTATAGATAGTATATTTTATTTCCAGGTTAAAAGAGGAGAAAATGTCTACTCCAAACGCCACGGCCAAAAACACAAAAATCTGCATCAACAACATGAAACTGCCCACTGACAGACACACACACAGGTGAGAAGTAACTGTAGTAGCTTCTTTCCTTGCACCTCCGTCCCTAAAGTTGTACCACCAGTGTCCCTCATTCACCCCTCAGTCTTTTGATCAGTGGTTCCCAAAAACGGGTGCCTTAAGATTTGTTCATTTGCACTTTTTCATCCTTTACCCATAAAATACAGGCAACATTTGCATTTACAAAATGCTTCTTTTTCTTTTTTTAAACATATCAAAATGCATGAAATAAGCAATAAACATTGCTATCACCAAATAAAAAATCCTGTGCAGTAATGCTGCAGTTCTGATTATGATTACCAGTAACACAGTGTGCTGAGTTGTCCGGATGCACAACAGCCAAAAAAAGCAATTATGAAAATATTATAATTGTATAACATGCACATGGTGTAATTTCTAGCTGAAAAGGGTCCATGTGGCTTAAAAGAGTTTGGGAATCACTGATTCAGGATAATCTTAAATTGAGAATATTTTGTCAGGCTTGTTTCCAGCTACATATCCTTCATAGTATAATAGTACACATTTAGTAGTGTATGAGTGTGCAGATCTGAATTGGCCGTGGATGCAGGACAAAAACAGCAGTGTGCCGTTGAAAAGGGGAAGTGTGCACACTGAAATTTACAAGCTCCTGAGTATTTATTGAAGCAAGACATGACCAGTAAGGTCTGTGTTGACAAAGCATTTGCCTTTACAAAGTTTGTACTACTTCTATTTTTCCACTTATTAACTTATTAGTTGTCTGTGGCAGTCAGCACGTAGTTAGCTGTAGTTTACAAAGTGTACACTAATAGGGTGTGATCCTCAGCAAATTCCTTGTTCCTGTAACTTTTTATGCCTCCACGCCAGCGACAGCCGTGGCCGGAGGCATTATGTTTTCAGGTTGTGCGTAAGTACAGATTCTTGTGAACGTGATATCTCAGGAACGACTGGAGGGAATCTCCTCAAATTCGGCACAAACGACCACTTGGACTCAAGGATGAACTGATTAGATTTTGGTGGTCAAAGGTCAAAGGTCACTGTGACCTCACAAAACACATTTTTGGCCATAACTCAAGAATTCCTCTGGTAATTATGACAATTTCACACAAATGTCAAACACGACAAAATGACGAAGGGATTACAATTAATCAAAATTTTATCAAATTCGCAATATGGCCAACTGCAATTTTTCCAATTGCAGGAGGCACAATATTTGTTAAAGGTGAAATGTGTCTCAAAATACCATTTTAAATTAAATATTGTGGTGCTGCAGAGATGTCCCGGCCTACACATCATATTCTACAGACTTAAGAAAACAGCTTTGTTTGGTACAGATCCCTGCAAAAATCACTCCATAATCATTTTAATATATTTTTCAGTGAAAATGAGAATAATGATGTGAAAAATATAATTCCATCTAATATCGCAAATCATATTGCAATTGTCAAAATAATCGCATTTAGATATATTGTTAAAATCGTGCAGCTCTAGAAGTGATGACATTTTGGACAGACATAGATGTAAACTGCAACTTGGCTGGTTGGCGGAGGCATACAACCATGAGGCGGTAATTCTAGTTTGGAAAAAATGATGTTCCAGATTCACCTGGATTGTGTTATTTTTCTATTTTGAGCCAAGAGATAACAGTTTGCTTCCTAAGAAATTTCTGCACATGGCTTCATTTGTGGCACAAAAAAGCCCTTCAGAGGACCACCACACAGGCAAACAGAAGCCTACACCACCTGCTGCAAGCACACACCAAATGATTCAGCTATAGACCTTAATTGGTAGCTATAGACCTAATCTATCAACACATCTTCTTTGCATCACTATCTAAAATCTTCTGACCTTTTTTGCCCCTTCCCCTCTCTCCTCCCTTCAGCTCCTCCTCAGGCTCCAGTTCCTCAGCCTGCTCCTGGAGCTCAGCCAGCGGACGGAGGAGAGAAGGAGGCACAAGCAGGTCCATCAGGAGGAGGAGGAGGAGGGGGAGGAGGAGGAGGAGTGGAGACAGGGGCAGAGGAGGAGCAGTCTAGCCGCAAGGTGAAAACTTCTCGGTGGATGCAAGCTTGTATGCACTACCGCTTCCCTGCCAGCATCGACCCTTTCACCAGTGAGAACCCAGCCGAACACGCCACCCGCTGCCACCTGTACAGTAGAGTCTCCTTCACTCAAACCACTCAGAAAGTGTCTAGTGGCTCCTAAGTTTTCAACCACACAGTTCTGACCAAATTTCTAAAATAACATAAAATCTATCTAGAAATGTTTTTTACCTATTCTGTTAATATGCAGACGATACAATAATTAAGCATTACGAGGTTTAGGTAAAGGTGAATCTACCGTACTGTCCTGTTACTATACACCTGTCTCTTAATCATCTATCATTTATCCTTCTCTCTTCCCTTTTTTCACATTCATAATGACTTTGTGAGCCAGTCCATTTTCTATCACTATTCTATCTCCTTTAGCACAAAACCAAGTTCCAAACAATGCAAATTTTGCTTTATAATACAGATTAGATCCTGTTTATCAGTCATGATCTTATTCCCGTTAATCTCTAGTTAACAGCATATAGTGATAGTTGTTGTAGTGACCAGTCTCTCCTTACTTTCTATTCTCCTATCGTCTAATTCCCTCAATTTCTCCGTCTCTCTCACTCCCTTCATCTTCTCGTCTTTGTCTCTCTCCTCAGACCTAATGTATGTGCTGTGGATGTTTTTGGTGTCTCTGGCGTGGAACTGGAATGCATGGTTCATCCCAGTGCGTTGGGCCTTCCCCTACCAGACTCCAGACAACATTTACTATTGGCTGCTGACCGACTACCTGTGTGACCTCATCTACATCCTGGACATCTCCATCTTCCAGCCGCGCCTGCAGTTTGTTCGTGGAGGAGACATAGTGGTGAGTGGCGACACTGCCAGCCATTACTGTAACTGGGCGCCATCTCATAGTGCCAGTCTGAAATATGTCACAGGGGACGCAGGAAACAATGTTTTATAGTGAACACACACGCAGCTTAGGCCTGTCATTATAACTACTTTTGTTGGATTATATATTGTCCCAGAAATAACTGAGATAATTGATATTGTTGTCATTTTAAGACCATTTTATGTGACTGATATAATGATAATGATAGCATAATAATGCAAGTACACCCTTTAAAAGAGCAATGAACTTTGAATTCTTTGTGAAATTGGAATGTGAAAAAAATACTACCAAACAATACATAAAATGGACTCTCAGGCTCTGTTAACAAGGTGCAATGTCTGCGCAATGTCCAAGTCTTATGAATAATGGTAGGGAATCCCTGCTTTTAATTCTGCCATCATGTTGGCTAAACTGTTGGAGACATTCTTATGTAAAAAAAACCACACATGTAAACACAACAGGCAATATTGAGGTCATGCCCATATATCGTACGATAAGTCAATAACATATTTATCGTGACAGGCCTAACAAAGCTCACTTTTTAAAGTAAAGACAATGTTGTTTTAAAGCTGCAGTTGGTAACTTTGAGAAAATATGATAAAAAGTTTTTTATTTTTGTAAAAAGATCACTTTATCCTGACAATAGTGCATGAGACGGATAATCTGAAGAAAAACCTGATATTTAATTAAAATTATTTCCCCAAGTTCCTGTTGCCTGTAATCTCCTGCATTTGGGTCCATCTGCTCCACTCTCCATGACAACTTTAATGCCTATTTCTTGCCTCAAATGTTTTTCCCAAACATATTTTAGTGTACTGTTTAACTGTAAACTGAGAAAGTTTGTGACCCAGCCATCATGTTAAAAACAGTCGAGCCAAAACCAAGCACCGCCCACCGCTGGAGACTGCTCGGCTCTGATCGGTTGTTTTCCTAATGCAAATATCATTAGGAGCAGGAGTACACAGAGGAACCTGATGTCTTTTCACAGATTATTTGTCTCGTGCATTATTGTCAGGATATAGTTACAGTTTTGATCATATTTGCTCAGAGTTACCAACTTCAGCTGACCATAATACAGTTATCAACCTATCAGTATGATTAATCATATCTGTGGTTGTTTTGTTTTTGTTACAGTGTGACAAAAAAGACATGAGAAAAAATTACATGAAAACCAATCGCTTCAAAGTAAGTTACCACAGCTGAATAAAAGTCAATTTTTGAGTGTATTCGGCTTTACTTTACCTCACTTTGTTGAATCATTCATCGAAGCATGTCAGTCAGTGAGGTGGTAACTTCCTGTTTTTCAGTTTGATGTAGCCAGCCTTGTTCCCCTGGAGCTCTTCTATTTTAAAACTGGCATCAACCCTCTGCTTCGCTTACCCAGACTGCTGAAGGTGAGCATTGTTACTGTAGATTCAACCATTACAACCTGTTACAGTATCAACACACTAGGAATCCTTCCACTGATAATATCAAATATAGTATCAGGTAGAGTGGCACCAATACAAAGGAGGAGCTCATTTCCAAGGCTCTATGTATTCGTTTTGAGAAATCAGATGTCAGTTATTCAGATATCACTTTTTCAAATGTTTGATAACCAATTTTGAAACTCTTTAAATATTTTTCTGTTCTCTATCAATGCCTCCCCAGATCAAGTCCTTCTTTGAGTTCAACGAGCGTCTAGAGGCCATCTTGACCAAAGCCTACATCTACAGGTCAGCTGCAGCCTGATGGTATCATGTAGTGGCAACTGTCCTGCACTGAATCCTTTCTGTGTCCTTCTTCTCACTTTGTCTTCCTTCCTTGAGATGAACACAGATGATTTTTTTTTTCTTTTATTGAAAGTCTTCTGACCTTTTCTTGTATTTGTTGGTTCAGTGGCTTAACCATTAAGGACAAAAGCAGCCTGTATAGCATTGTTAATTCTCCTGAATTCTCACTGACGCCTTCAGGTCGCCGTCATCAGGTTCCTGTGAGGAGAACTAACCGTTACTCCAACTCTTTTATTCCTTCTGCTATTAGGTTATTAAACTCAGTCATTAGTCATTTCATGTGAGACTTTTATTGACAGTTCCCTTACATGATAATCATGAAACAATGTCTATTTATTATCTATTTGTTTTCTCTTGTCTATTTTATTGCTATTTATTATATTTTATTAACTTATTTGCTGTTGTCCTTCATTAACCTCTGTTTGTCAGTTCTACTGTGTCTGTAACCTTTTGGATGGTTGTCTGGATGTTGTGTGTGTGTGTTTGTGGGGTAAGCTGTGAATTGAATTGCCCTTCTTGGGATCAATAAAGTTGTCTGAATCTGAATCTGAATCTGAACAAATAACTAGTTTTAATTGTTTAAATGTGTCACTCTCTGTCTCTCAGGGTGATCCGCACCACCACCTATCTCCTTTACTGTCTCCACTGTAATGCCTGTCTTTACTACTGGGGCTCTGCCTTCACAGGACTGGGATCAACCAAGTGGGTGTACAATGGCGAGGGCAACAGGTTGGTGGGATGAACACATACACACACAAACCACACACACAGGTTTGGTTTTGAAGATTAGGATTGGAGTTTAAAGGGGGTTGACTGGTGCGCAGTTGTTGTGATAAAAAATAAATTTCAGACCCAAAGGAGCAAAGTGAAGACCAATGAGGAAAGATGTCAACTCACTCTGCAGTATATCTCCCTTGGTCTATTCTAGTTGCATCTTTTGACTTTTACTTTACATTTGAAAACCCCTTCATGTTCATTTGAAGCCATTTTCTTGTTCCGTCTCTTTTCTAACGCCTCCTGTCTTTGTCTCTGCTCAGTTACATTCGCTGTTACTACTTTGCGGTGAAGACCCTGATCACCATCGGCGGTCTGCCGGACCCCACCACCCTGTTCGAGATTGTCTTCCAACTCATCAACTACTTTGTCGGAGTCTTTGCCTTCTCTATCATGATTGGACAGGTAGGTATATAAATACAATGGAGACATTTGTGCCTTCCACATATATTTGAGGGGAGACACCACAGGAAAAAAAAACGTGATTTTTCATGCACTGGTCATTTTTTAGATTTTTAGCGATTTTGCTTCCATAACATGTCTGCTTTCAGACCAGCGGAAAGAAAATGTTTATTTTATTTTCTGATTTATGGAGTGATACAAAGAGATATCCAAAAATTCCCAGTGTAAAACTTTTGACTCCAATATGTCAGATTTCTGTTCTGGAAATGTATGCAAATTAGCGCAAATTTATCAAGATAATGCCTCATTTGCAACATACATTTTCAGAAAACTTGTAATACAAAAAATAATTGCCTTAATGTGATCAACTGGGGAAGTTTCATGGTGGTATCTATTAGTTAATTTTTTAGCCTATTCACCTGGGATGTCCTCCCCTTAACATTAAATGCGTCAGTGTGTTATTCTTCTTATTATGCACTTCATGCAGCAACAAACATGTTTTGTCTCTCAGATGCGTGATGTGGTTGGTGCAGCCACAGCAGGTCAGACCTACTACCGCACATGTATGGACAACACCATTAAATACATGTCCTCCTATCGCATCCCTAAAGACGTGCAGAACCGTGTCAAAACCTGGTACAACTACACCTGGCAATCACAAGGCATGCTGGGTAAGCAGAGCACTATCTGTGCATACAGTCATATATATATCTTCTACATCCGACCTTCCAGTCGAGCTGTAACTCTCACTGTCTGTCTTCCAGATGAGCAGGAGCTGCTGACTCAGCTGCCAGATAAAATGCGTCTGGACATCGCCATAGACGTCAACTACTCCATTGTCAGCAAAGTCCCTCTTTTTCAGGTAGGAATTCCTAAAAAACACATGAAAAAAATATACTTAATAGAAAGAAAATCAGGCGTTGTTCAGTGAGTATCCCATCTGAATGAGAACAGTCTTTCTGCGAGACCCAGTTGTGTTGTAAAAGTAGTGCACTAGTCATATACAGATCAACAAGAGATCACTGTTATTACTGTTTTTGTCCTCCCTCTTGACAGGGTTGTGACAGACAGATGATCTTTGACATGCTGAAAAGCCTACGCTCTGTTGTCTACCTACCTGGGGATTACGTCTGCAAAAAGGTAAACTTGCCTGTGTTTTGTTTGTAGAACACAAGAGTATGTGGCAACTTTTTGCCATTTGTATTGCTCTCTCCCTCTCATCATCTGTTCGGCCTCTCTCTCTTTTCTCTTGCTCAGGGCGAGGTGGGTCGGGAGATGTACATCATAAAGGCAGGGGAGGTGCAGGTAGTTGGGGGCCCGGATGGGAAGACGGTGTTTGTCACTCTCAGAGCAGGATCAGTCTTCGGAGAGATCAGGTGAAGAGATTTTAAGAGGTGGTGTTGAGTGAAAACGTTTTTTAAAAAAAAGGCCTACAACTCTGACAAATATTTTCAAAATTTGAGGTTTGGTTCTAATTAATTTTATGAATGAAATCCCAACAACATTGATGAAAAAGTCTAACTGACCTCTGCTTTCCTGAAATTGAAATGTCAAACGTGGGGTAAATGTCATTTTCAACCATACTTTCTCTGATTGGCAGTTTGCTTGCAGTAGGCGGGGGTAACAGGCGCACAGCTAATGTAATTGCCCATGGATTCGCCAATCTCTTCATCCTCGACAAGAAAGACCTGAATGAGATCCTGGTCCACTACCCCGAGTCCAAGAAACTGCTCCGCAAGAAGGCCAGGTTAAACATCAATGGCACTACACATTAGAAAATATCATTATGTTGAAACCATGATAACAATTACTCTAAACATCACTGTACTCTCTGCTTTGTATATGTCCTGTACAGATGTATGTCCAACAGTACAGATGTAGTGGGGTCACCAGATCAAAACAGGACTTATACAGGAGCCTTGTTGCTGTGTCTGCATGTTTGTAATTATTACTGAAGTCTGTTACTGTCTCAATCACAGGAAGATGCTCACTAAGGGAAAGAAACCAGAGCCCAAAGAAGAGGCTAAGGATCCCCCTCAGGTAGCAGCCCCTGTTAGGCCGGAAACCCCCAGACTGCTGAGAGCAGCCCTGGAGATGACAGAGAAATCCTCTGGACTTAAAGGAGCTCTGGCTAAAGTCAAAGAGAAGACCAGCAAGTCCAGTGTCTCATTACAGGTAAACACACACCTGAACAAACCAAAGACTAAACATAATGCACATGTGTTAATGACAAGAAAGAGGGTGTTATCTTCTCTTCTCTTCTCTTCCAGCCCTCCATCTCCTCTTCCCTGCCTCCTCCATCCCCTACCTCCAGCTCTGGACCTGACAGAGACGTGGACACGCCGTCGCCCGTCTCTACTAGCTCTGCACCATTTCGCTCCGTCTCTGCATCACAGTGCCACGGTGACACAGATGAAAGGCTCGACGTGGACCAAAGAGAGGAGGGTGTCAGCGAGGTTGAAGGGAACGAGGGTGGGAAAAGGAAAGGAAAGAAGTCGTGATGATTCTTTACTCAAGAACAAGGGAAGGAGGAGATCATAAAGTGAGAAATGGATGACAATAAAGAGGAGAGGGGAAATCGGGAGTGATCAAAGGGGAATGACAAGCTCGCTTTAAAGGGCAAGTGTGTAGGATTTAGGCGGATCTAGTAGCAGAAATGGAATATAACATTCATAACTATGTTTTCATTAGTGCATGATCACCTGAAGCTAAGAAAGATGTTTTCGTTAGCTTAGAATGAGCGCGTTACATCTACATAGGGAGCGGGTCCTCTTCACGGAGTCCGCCATGCTTCTACAGTAGCCCAGAACGGACAAACCACACTTTGGCCCTAGAGAGAGCCTTTCACGTTTTTACCATAGACTGTATATAAAGATGGATGACGCATCCCCACTTCTTCTTAATGTATAAAAGTGAAGCCAAAATATCCTAAATACAGGCGCTGCCATCTTGAAATTTTGACGTCATTTGGAGCCAGAGTCTGCATAATAGTGATCAGGCGGTGGAGCCGTGGCATCGAAGTCCCAACCATACACCCGCCCAAACCAATCGCAAGCCTAGCACGGCCGCAGCTTGTCAGCGAGAGAGACTCACAGCTGTCAATGATGATGTCTGACCCCTTTTTTACAGCATCAAATAACTAATTAAAACCAAACTTATCAGAAAAATGAACACTTGAACATACATCAGCGTGATAAGAACTATGTTAAATGACAGAAACCATCTTTGGGAAAAATGTATTTGATGTGTACTTTGAATTTTAGTTTGGCCCATGTCCCATCCACTAACATGGAGGGGGTGAGATTTATAACCTATACTGCAGCCAGCCACCAGGGGGCGATCAAGATGTTTTGGCTTCACTTTTGGGGAGCTGTTATGTCGTCCATCTTTATATACAGTTTATGGTTTTTACGTTACGGGTATTTAATTGGTTGCAATCTGCAACCTCACTGCTACATGGCACTAAATCCTACACACTGGTCCTTTAAAGGGAAAATAGAGGAATAAACAATGCTGAGTATATCTGCTATAAATTGACAGAATGGTGAAATGAAAGAGAAAGATGCTGTAAATGAGCATGGACAAAACTGCCATGTCTTGATGTCAGCCTGATCCGCTAGTGGGAGTTGTGTGGGACAGACTCATTGCAAAAATATCAAGGTAGTACTGTATTCCACTCTCACCTATGACGCACTTACCCATTTTGTACATTATGGCCTTGTAGCCCACTATATTTTGCCACTTTTGTGTTTCACATCGTTTCCACCTCCAAACACTGAGTTCATCTTCATTCATCTCATTATTAGATCATCTAACGTATGTAGGAGCAAGCCATTCCTTGCCTTGTTACCTCCTCAGAATTCAAGCACACCTTCATCATCTACACTGAGTTACTGAATTCAGTGTAGCTATGATGATGTGTGGGATGGCATAGGTGAGCCATAACAGTGAGCTTAGATCAGTCATTTCTACAGAACTGAACTTCTTGTCTTTCTAAAGACATACAAAACTGTTTTTGCTGTTGTTGTCTGCCGACTGTTAGATTCTTTTGTAAACTTGAAATAACAATTTGCCTTATAGGTTTCATCCTTTACGTTTTTGTGTTGTGTTGGTGCGAGTAGCACTGCTGATGTTTTTACAAGTTGGTTTGAACAACAGCACAGACCTAGTAAAGCTGCATTTAAGGCTGTAACAACTTGATCATCCATACTTCCATCACAACATATATTACAGGTAATGTTGACAGGTCAATGTTAAGTCATCCCATATTATTGTATATAGATTTTCAGTCTGTCTTTGATCATCATAGCTTTAAGCGTTGCAAGCACAAACGTCACTTAGCCTCGTATTACCTCAACACTGTATTTTACATGCTAATCAAAGCGATCAATATATCACTAATCACTAACTTAAAAATGTAGCCATCAATACACGTTATACCATTGCTTTACATATTTTACAACTGCAGTTAACATTTTTATGTTCGTGTTTTCTTTTGTTCGTTTTGTACAATAATGTAAATATATTTGTTTTTGGAAATTTAGATGAATCACACTTTCCTGTTAATGTAGAATCAGTGTTGTGACATGTACATACATTTTAATAATGCTAAATGTTTAATTTGTGCTCTAAATGTGTTTAGGATGCAGTGATGACGTCAGATTTATTTCTTTGATTATTGATACAGCCTCAGAAGACGGGCCCATAAACCAGCTAATCATACTGCCAGACAATCTGTAGAAAGGACTATGATCATTGTTGTTTCTCCTTTATGGTTGGTTGTGTGTGTGTGTGTGTGTGTGTGTGTGTGTGTGTGTGTGCGTGTGTGTGTGTGGTGAGAGGGGAGAGATGAGTGCACATTGAACTCAAATGCGTATGTGTATCATAATGCCCTTAACTAATGTATCCCTGTCTTCTGTGAATAAATTACCTGTTTCAGCATATTTTGTCCTGACTTTTATGTCTGACCTCCACCATTTAGGGTCAAAGCGCCTGACAAACAACTTGACAAACTGTGTGTGAAACCACAAACCAAAACTGCAAAAACTGAACAGGAAGCACAAAGATGATGTTCTGATTCACGGAATAATGTGGTTATGCCTACTGGTTCAACCAGCTAACCACAGTGCTGTCTTCATTGAGCTATAGCTGCATAAACTAGGTCAAGTTTTTTTTTTCCGTTAGTGTAGTGTATTGATGCTCTATCATTTAAATTTTGTATCAAACAGCCAACGACTTCATGCTAATTTCTTAGCTTCTTTCTTACTTTCCAGTATCATACCGACACCAGTGGAAAACACAGTGGTGGGGGAAATACATCTTCCATTTATAGTCAAAGTAAAGGTACCATATACAGTCTATGAAAGGTACTAACCATAGGTACTAATTAACTTTGTGGAGGTTAGAAAATCATTGCAGTTAATGGAGACAGACGAAGGGTCGTATCTCGAAGGTAAAGCACACATTTCGGAACTCTCGCGAGATGGTTAAGCTTAGTATAGGTAGTCCTCAGCAAGTCTCGCCAGAGTTTTTTGCAAGTTTTCACAATTTGTGAGTTACCTCCCCATGGACACGACCAGGGAATGAAATTAGCAACTGCCACCTGTCAAATACAGGGTAAATGTTGGCTGTGGCATGGAAGAATTTCAGGTCACCTGCCACTATGGCAGATAGGTTTTCCTTAAAATAGGAAATATTACATTAAGAATATTCAAGCCAAATAAAATGATTAGACAGGCTTACAGTCCTGCAACAGCTACAGACACTGGATTTTATTCTTTTTTTGTCAGAGCATTTGATTTATCGATTGCTGTCAGGGTGTAATGAGAATTTCAACAAATATAACAAAAAATGTTTTGGAAGAATATTACCAACTCTAGCTTTAAGGTTACGTGATATATTCCATATTTCTACTGTCTTAAAGGGACTATTTGTAACTTTCAGAAATGCTTGTTAACAGCAACACCTGTGGCCGTTAAGTCAACAAAAGTCAGCGTCGGGCTCACGCTTGCTCGCTCTAAATAGACATGAACGAGCATCGCTCAAAACAATGAGGCGACACACGTCAGCTAAAACCACAATATCACTCTATAGTTCAGCTGCTTGGCAGCAATGTTAGCTGACCAGACGAAGGTCTCTCCTTGAATCAATGCTGATCCTGGTGTCGGCTTTTCCTGCTTCAGCCCCAGAGAAACGTTATCGTCTCCCGACTGCGCCCGCAGGGAGACACAGGCACCCGGTCGGAGATGATAACGTAATTCGCTGCAGAGCCCCGTCACTGCACAAGACACGGGAAACCTCTGTTGGTCTGGAGGAGCTGCAGCAGTTATTTCAGCACAAACGTCCACTGAACATTCACTAGATATTCTCAGAGCTACTAACTCTTCTGCAGTGTGGAGTGAGCGCGCATGCACATCTAGGGGTGGAGCGAGACAGCGAGAACGCGCACGGTGTGTGAGTGAAGGCAAGCAGGCAGAGAAACAGAGACTCCAGCCACACGCGAACGCGCATATGCGAGCGCGCATGGGATCCCGACCCGGTAGATTTATACCTGTAAGAAGTTACAAACAGTCCCTTTAACATATCTAAAGCTTCTACATAGATTTTAAACTTAATTTCAGACCCCTGACACACCCAGACATGGGGAAAACCCCATTTCCCATAATGCTCCGCCCTCCTGACGTCAGTGTTTTTATCGGCGGTCAGCTGATCCAACTGAAGTCAGACGGAAACATCCTCCAGCCTGTGGTGGTGCAGCAGTGTAAAGTAGCTTATAGTGAGATGACAGCAGGCAACACAGCTCTTCATTGGCTTCCATTGATCTGAAATTGGTTATTTTATTGATTAGTTTAACGGATAAGAATGATAGGAGTCATGTTTCCCGTCGTTTAGCAGCTTTTAGCTTATTAGTGAAGAGCTACAGCTTGTTGACTGAGCTACAGCTAGAGCTAGAGCTAGCTAATGAAGGGCTAACTGAGTCTCTGGTGATGGTCTGAAGTTCTCTATGGTAACGAAGGACAAGCTGAGATGGATCACTGCAATGGAGAGGACATCATAGAAACACCTGAGCTGCCTCTGGAGGTGAGTTCATGTCACGTTATTGGTTAAAAGAAGAAGAAGCTAGAACAATTGTTGTTTACATAAACACTTAATACCCTCCTGAGACCCGGATGGAAAAAAGTTTACATTTCTTTTTTTTTTTTTTTTTTTTACATAGTTTAAGTAATTGTGATGTATGAAACATTTCCCTTTTTTTGTTTTTTTTTCCAATAGTGTTATTATTTTTTATAATGTCCCTTGTAGTGGGGGTTAATCTTTTCCACAAAAAGTACATTACATTAATTTCTTTCTCACTGTACAATATCATTTTTCCACTTGTGCAATTTTGTTAATAGTCTGTTTATTGTCAATACTGTATATACTGCTCCTATTTTATACTGCCTTCTATTTAAATGGTTCGTATTTTGCTCTTTTTTTACTGTGTTAGCTGATGCATCTTGTTTTTTGCACTATCCCCTTTGCTGCTGTACACTGCACATGTCCCCACTGCAGGACTAATAAAGGAATATCTTATCTTATTACAAGGCTCTATGTGGTAATGATAAAATAATGTTTTTCTTTTTAATTCTTTCTCATTTGATGAATGTCGGAAACAAATGTAAAACATTTTGTATAACCTGCTCTACTGCCTGGCTGTCTTCCTCCTCCTTATCTCCTGACAGCTCAATGTCTGACTCTCTCCCAATCATTTATTTGCAAAAATCTTTTCTGCCTCACTCTGTTTCCTGAAGTATAGAAAATGGTTGAAAATGAAGAAGAAGCAAGTCCCACTGTCCCTTACAAAGGACATGGGTTAAAATGTGTATTTTGAAAGGTTTAAACACACACTTCTAAAACTTTAATATAATATAGTTAAGACCCTCATAGACGAAAAAACAACTACATCCCTCTGAAGAACAGAAACAATATGTATCTATAAATTTGACCACTTGACCCCCTTACTGCCATTTACTGCAATTCCTGTTATTATGAAACAAGATGTGGCCATAACCACGTGTGTTACATCACTGGAAAGTCCAGGGTGTGCTTTTCACAGTACATTAGGATTCAGATAAACTGCATGCATGTTGTTTGCAATAAAGGCCTCAGTGTCATGTCCTCCACAGAGGACAAATTGAATTGCTGGGTCTCAGGAGGCGCCAGTAGAGCCACAATGTCATGGCATACTGCTCTTGTTAAAGGACAATACGTCATTCAGTCATACAGTATACTTTCATTTGAGTTATTAAAAGGCTGTCAGGTGACCCTTGGGTGTATATTTCTTTTCCAGGATCAGAATACTTCTAACGCTGTATTTCCTTCCCCTTGCTGTAGATCATAGTTTACATCCTGAGCTTTCTTCACGCCTCAGACAGGAAGGAAGCCTCGCTGGTCTGTCGCAGCTGGTACTATGCCAGTCAGGACTTGCACTTTCAGGTAATTTGCTTCAGAGCAAAATACATGATCAATCTGCATTATAAATATTCTAATATTTATTATACTTACACTACAGAAGGTGTAGACACATAGCGTTGACTACTTGACTGTGGAACTGTGCTTGAGGGCAGAGTAAACCCATGCTACCTCTCTTTTTTGTTTCTCTTTGTGTAGAAGAACGTCACCTTCTGCTTCCCGGCTTCAGCCTCGTCCCTGGAGCTGATCAGGGGTCTGGGCGGAAAGTCACGCTGCAGTCTGATTATCAGCCAGCTCGATGGATTCAGTATGTCCAGATCACTGCTTCTGGAGGTGCAGTATACTATTAAAAACACTTCACTACGTGGGTCAGCATGAGTGCGGATAGTTACTGTCTCACACTTATTGAGATTCTCAGGTCTTTTCATAGCTGATCACGAAAGCTAAGAAGATTAGTATTGACTATATGATTATAACTTAAATCATTTTAGATATTCCTGTAAAATTTTTCAATTGCCAAAACTTCAATTTGAAGGTGCAGTGTGTAGGATTTGGCGGCATCTTGCGGTGAGGTTGCAGATTTGCAATCAGATGAAACTTCTCCCGTGTGACAAGCGTGTAGAAGAATTACGGTGGCCGACGTGAAAACACGAATGGCCCTATTTAGAGCCAGTGTTTGGTTTGTCCGTTCTGGGCTGATGTAGAAGCATGGCAGCCGTTCAGATAGATATAAACGGCTCATTAAAAGGTAACAAAAACACAACAATTCTTGGTTTCAGGCGATTATACTAAAGAAAACAAACTTACCCTCCTAAATGCTGTTCCTTTAAGAATAAGTTGAACTTAGCTATTAGTCATTTTACTGAAGACACCTGAAGCTCTTCATGAATCCAAAATAAAGCCCTCTTTATGGTACCTCGAGGCCAAACAAGACAAATTGGAAGTAGAAGTGGATGGGTGAAATATATAATTGGGCAGTATTTTTGATTGCCTGTGTTTAAAAGTACAGTTTGTAGAATCTGGCAGCATATAGTGGTGAGGTTGGAGATTGCTACCAACTGAGTACCTCTCCGCTCACTCCTCCATTTCCAAGACTGCGGTAACGTGAGCCGCCTAGTGCAAAACCGTGCTAATGCCGTTCGCCTCCCTCAGAGGTCATCCTTACCATATTAACAGTACTTTAGGAGCAACGGAAGTCAGACGGTGGCTGCCGGCACCACGGTTTTGCACTCTGCGGCTCACGTTACCAAAGTTTCACAAACGTGAAATACAGTGGCCTTCAGGTAACGTAAAAATGTGAAAGGATCTCGCTAGAGTCAGAGTTTGGTTTGTTAGAAACATGGCGGACTCCATGAAAACGACCCGCTCCCTATTTTATTTTTAAACGACTCATTCTAAGCTAAAAAAACACAACGATTCTTAGTTTCAGATGATTATACACCAATGAAAACATAGTTATGAATATTATATTCCATTTCTGCTAATAGATCCCCTGCAATGTTACACACTTCTTTAATTATGTCTTCTCTCTGTACTAAAACAGTAGCTTTCATTGTAGAAATGATATAGCTGCTGTCATGTGAATTAGCAAGGTAATTACACTTCAAATGATCACACGCTTCGTTGTGGGTCCAGAGAATTTCCCCACCCCGAGGGCTTACGAAAGCCTTTTGAAGAGATCTGAGCAAACCCAAGTTGCGTAGATTTTATTCAACTCAGAAACGGATCATCATCAGGCTGGAAAAGAGGCCTCCCCTCCTGAAAGGCAAACCCTGTAGTCAGCCAGGAACAACAGTTGTGCATTGTCTCGAGTATTTGCATTGTATCGCTCTTATCATTTAGATTTCCCGTCCAACTGACCAGTATTTAGTAGATTCATAATTAAACAGGCTGTGGTCCAAAGTTCAGAGCAGCTGCAGGAGTAACTGCAGAATTCACTCTCATTGACCCTTATCACTCTGTCAGCAACGTGTGTGTGTGCGTGTATTTGGGTGTGAACATGCAAGCATTGAATTTCCCGTTAAAGATTTTGTGGACTACTACCAAGCTGTAAAGCCTCAACTGTCGCCTAGAAAGATAAGGACAAAATCTAATCTTTGATTTAGCATGTGAATATTGAAGTTGAATTATTTTAGGAAATCTGGTGATGCTATAACCATCACACACTGTTCATGTGTCATCTTTTATGACATGGAAGCAGCAAGTATTGAAATGAACCGCAATGCCCACTCATTCCTCCTGACCTCCTGATACGATAAAACTTTATTGTCCGTTCACATGAAAAATTTGCTTTGCATCACATGCTCCAAACATCACCAGAATAATATAAAAACATAAACATAAAACAACATCTGCCAGGCCGCTCCATTGCTTCCATATTTGCTTTACTCCAACCTGTTTCTTTATTTTCTCTCTGTTTTCCCTCATGTGATTGTTTCTGCTATCTCTTTTTGTCTTTCTCCCTCTTCAGGTGGGTCTGTGCCTGGGCTCTAAGTTGGAGAGCTTGTCCCTGCCTGGTAGCAGTATAACAGAGGCCTCTCTGCTGGCCCTCCTCCCTCGCCTCACCTCCCTCCGCCGGCTGGACCTCAGAGGCCTGGACAGCCTCTTCATGTCCGGGGCTTTCCTCTCCAGGGAGGACCACAGACAACAGGTAATATATATTATATAATAGTGAGATGGTGGGCAGAGGTCAATCATTGTTTCAATAAGACCTGACCGTCCTGCCAACATGTCTTGACCATAGACCGTATATAAAGATGGATGACGCATCTCCACTTCCTCCCACTGTACACAAATGAAGCCAAAAATACCCCGGCTACGGGAGCTGCTCTCTTGAGATTTTGGCATCTGTGCAGTAGTGATAGGGGGGGCTGGAGCCACAGTATCAAGGTCCCGCCCACACACCAGCCTGAGCCAATCACGAGCCAAGCACGGCCGCAGCTTGTTAGTGTGAGCCACCTAGCTGCTAAATACTATACTGCATATACTTTACTACCTACTGTATACTGCAGCTGTCTGGCTAGAAAATCATAAATATTCAGGCTTTTGTGTATCTTACTGTGAAGTGTCACGACTGGTTGTGTTATTTTCACTGCTTTCTGCTTCATATGCTTGAGGAAATGTCTCTTTATCTGGTTTAATTGCTTTGTTTTAGTTTTTTTTCTGTGCTACATTGCCCCTGACCCAGCTTTCTTATTTACTGGTTAATTCCTACAAGTTGTACATCACTATACAGCCCCCATGAAGCTACACTGGTGGAGGAAGTGTGATAGTATTACATCACCTGACATACATATTCTATAAATCAAAACTTTTAAATAATGTTTTATTAATTATATTTGTTCAGTGTTAGCTCATTAGTTCACTAATGTAATTGCACAGAGGAATAACGTTTACCCTTTATAAATAGACCAGACAAATATATCATTTTCTGTGAAAACAATGTAAAAATTGTAGTTGCACTAACTAATTGCACTCTGTACGGCTGTGTAATCTTAAAGCTGTAACAGAGAGACAGCAACTATTAGCTTAAGAGAGAGCTACAGTATATCAAGTGAAAGCTAGTTTGTAAGGTAGCCGGTAGCCACGGCTAGCCTTAGCTAAAATTCACTCATGGATTCCCCTAATAATCTGTAAATAAAACATATTAATTTTGATGCACTGTACCAACATCTTGGTTTGTTATTCCACATAACTAAATGGGGCAGAAGCTAAATTATATCATGATGAAAAAAAATCCCAGCTAAACACTTAAATAGTAAAGCTAACGTAACTAGCTTAGCAGAGAAACTGTAAATACTGTGTAACCTTTTGACTTAAGTGGAATTCATGCAGTTTGTTGTGGTAAAGCTACTTTTAAATCACACATTTAAGTCAATTAAATTGTAAACTAATTAATTGTATTATTTTTCAAAATAAATATTAACAGCAGACGGACAGACAGACACTTATTATTATTTATTGTCCTTTATTTAACCAGGTTAGTCCCATTGAGATCAAAGATCTCTTTTACAAGGGAGACCTGGCCAAGATAGCAGCAAGACAGTTATAGTGAAAGTGACAGACAACACATAAATTAACAACATTAAAACTTGCTCATACAAAACACTTGCACATAGACAACCTGGACTGCAGCGTCATAGGTAATATCTACATTTAATTCCTTTGAGCTAGCAACTGCGTTTTGTTACTTTGTAGGTTTTTTTTATATATATAAAATATTGTCATCCTAAAAAGGCATAAAATGAAGGCATTACAGTAGTTTTATGATCAGAGATTATAATCTAATCACGAGGGTGACTGATGGGCATTCTCCTCAGTATTACAGTGGAAAAATGTGGCTTAACCTTTCACACTAATACCACACAGTACATCTTTATTGTCATTGTGTTTCCACACCTTTAT
Organism: Sebastiscus tertius; assembly: GCA_916701665.1. Lineage (NCBI taxonomy): Eukaryota > Metazoa > Chordata > Actinopteri > Perciformes > Sebastidae > Sebastiscus > Sebastiscus tertius. The sequence goes on along the minus strand of CAKAOH010017189.1, from coordinate 14,754 downwards.
TGGTTTTCCACTTGTAGTAATGCTCTAAATTCAGGTCAAACTCCATTTTCTTGTTCCAGTTCCAGCCTTTTGTGTATCTTACTGTAGAGTGTCACCACTGGTTGTGTTATTTTATATATTTTAAATACTTGATCAAATGTCTCTTTATTTTGTTCCAGGTCAGGTCAGCTCTGTGTGGTCTGGAGGAGCTGGACCTGTCCGACCTGCGCTACCTCTCCGACCTCACCTTTAACCGGCTCACCGGCTGTACCCCGCGCCTCCGCCGCCTCTCGCTGGCCGGCTGCCATATTGCCTTCGAGTTCGACCCGTATCGAGGGTGCCCGGTGGGAGCCGTTAAGGATTCGTCAGCGTTGCTGTCACTGAGGAATGTGCGGAGGTTGTTAACGGAGCAGAAATCCACCGTCGTAGCTCTGGACCTCAGCAGAACCTCTATCACCCCTGAGTCACTACGCACTATTGCACAGGTCAGGATGCTTTTACTCCCTGCAACTGCCTGAACAGCCAGGAATGATTCTTCACAAATGAAACTGCTTCTTCATATATCATATCTCTGTACCTATGTGCTGGTTTATGCGGTGACAATAATCTTCTTTTCCTGATTTTAGTGTGTCCTTCAAGAGTTTCAATTGCTCATAAAAGACACATATTGTAGGATTTTTTTAATTTCTTGATATTCCTTCTGTTTCAGGTTCAGGATTTGCTCTTAGAGGAGCTGCGTCTGCACGGCTGTAAGGAGCTGACCGACTACTCAATGGAGGCTCTGGTGAAGCACCAGCCGAGCCTCCAGAGACTGGACATCAGCGCCTGCACTGAGCTGACCAGCAGGTCTGTAGAGGCCGTAGCACAGGGCCTGAAGTCAATGACACACCTCTCCCTGTCCCACGATTGGAGGATCACTGAAAAAGGTGTGTGTACGATATTTTTGTTTTTGTGTGTTTCATAGACTTGATGATCAATTTGTAAATATAGCAAAACTAAAAGTCTTAACGCTTTGCTTAGAAGGCTTTAGAAGCCAGTGTTCATTACAGCCTACAACCATTAGATTTGAGTCAACAGCTGCTCTTAAGAGCCTAATCAAAACTGAATTAAAAACTAAATGCTGTATCCTGTTGGTCGAATTCGAGGCTTCAAACGTCAGTCCCCAAACCAATGAATGACATCACGGTGACTGCGTCCACTTCTTATATACAGTGTATGTTTGTGACTTATCTTAGTCATGAAATTGATGTAAAAAATAGAATTTTAACGCCGTCTAATCAGAGGTGGGCTTTCCTCTGGCCAGGGGATAAATGGACTTGCATTTATTCAGCGCTTTTTTCTAGTCTTCTGACCACTCAAAGCGTTTTACACTACATGTCAGCATTCACCCATTCACACACACATTCACACACACATTCCTACAGCAGAGGCTGCCATGTAAGGTGCCAACTTTGCACATCAGGATGTAATCTAAAAACTCATTCACACACCGATGGCTATGCCTTTGGGAGCAATTTGGGGTTAAGTGTCTTCCTCAAGGACACAACAACATGTGACCTGGAGCAGCCGGGGATTGAACCACTGACCTTACGATTGACCTGTCAACTCCTGTCCCATACATCCACTTGTGTCGTCCACAGGCCTTGCTGACCTTCTGTCCGTGCCATCCCTGAGGAGTCTAGATTTGTCTCAGTGTCTGCACATCAGCGGAACAGAGATAGTGAAAGGCCTGACGGGATCCCGTGCTGCCAGAGCACAGCTGGAGACACTCAACCTCAAGAGCTGCACCTACATTAGGGTCAGTCGGTGTGTTTGTACAGTATATGTGTGTTAACATGTGTCTGTGTGAAAAAATATATGGAGAAAAAAATGTTCTTCTCCCTCCTCTCTCCTCAGGATCTTGCGGTTTACTCTCTCACCCAGCTTCTTGGGGATACTCTCCGTGAGCTAGACTTGACGTCGTGTGTCAACGTGACGGACCTGTCTGTGCGCGCTATAGCCACGCACCTGCAGAAGCTGGTAGTTCTGCGGCTCGGCTGGTGTAAAGAAGTCACAGACTGGGGTCTGCTGGGGATGGTGGAAATAGCCAAATGTGAGCCTGACGAGGAGATGGTGAGAACCACAGATATGTTTACAGTACCTGTAGTTTTAGTAGTAAAAGTGTCATAGCTGTTATATTAATGTACTTATTTCAACAGGTAGACAAGGGTCCCAGGTTCACCCGGACCTTCGGCAACATGGGCTTCTTCAAGCCTCCTCGTTTGTCGTTTGAGGAGCGACCCAAGCTGGTGACACAGAATGACCTGCAGCAGTTCAAACAGCAGGCTGGAGCTTCATTTCTAGCTCTCAGCAGGCTGCAGGAGCTGGACCTCTCTGCCTGCCCCAAACTCACTGACAGCAGCATCACACAGGTGGGAGGCTGAGGGGAGGCAAATGTTTCTGCTTGCAGCAGGAATGCAGAATATAAAATAAACAAAAACAAAACAGGAGTTAATACTGTCTCTACTCTCCTCAGGTGGTGCATTACCCAGACCTTCGCCGTCTGTCCCTCTCCATGCTGCCGGAGATCACTGACGCCAGCTTGGCGTCAGTAGCCTGGCACTGCCGCAGCCTCACCAGCCTGGCGCTCAGCCACTGCCCGGGTATCAGTGACCGTGGAGTGGCACAAGCTGCACCGTACCTGCACAGGCTGCAGCATCTCTACCTCTCCTGTTGTAATAACATCACTGACAGGTGAGTGGCACACAACTCCACGTCTACCGGTAGGGTTTTTCCATAAACACATACTGGCTTTGCTCGACTCATTTTGACTCAGCACGTCAGCCCAGCACGGCAGGGATTTGCATCTCTATTATAACAGGGCTACCCGCTTGAAGGTGCGTGTGTGTAGTGGTCAAAAGAGTGGCTTGGTGGCCTATATTCTTCACAATAAAAGTCCCCTGTTATTTTTGCTGCTTGTTCTCTTCCTCTCTGCAGTACTAGACTTGTTTTTTTGTTTTTTTAAGAATAACAAAGCATCGCTAATTCAGAAATAAACATTTAATTTCCTATAAATTCTTCACAATAAAAGTTCCCCGTTATTTTTTTATTTAAAAGCTTTTATTATGAAGCAGCAAAATAAAGAAATGTTGGGTTTTCATCTGCAGCAACTTTTTTTTTTTCTATTTTATTTTTATTTACAAGATTAATTTACCAACAGTAAAGCATTATCATCATTACAATAACAAATATCACAATAGACAAAACATTTACAAAGACAATAAAATTGAATTAAATAATAAAATAAAATTATTAAAAAATCATTTTCAAGTAATATAAAGAGGTCTTTGGCATATTTTGATTTCATTAATTTCAGGGATTTAATATAGAGTTGAGTTTTTTTTTTTTTTTCAGCAGCAACTTCACATGTGAAACGAAACAGTAAAAAGAGGAGAGAAACTAAACCTCAAACCACAGAGATTCGGTTACAACCTACAAAAGTAGCCTACTAAGAACTGAACACACAAAGACTTTTAAAAACGTCCCTCTGGTGTCCTGAACAGAGTTGAGTCTTGCACGCAACCAGCTCGCCACACACGCTTGTTTGAGAGGGATTAGGGGGGTCGTCACGTGTTGGCTGCGGCCGCTGAGACGTCACTGCAATCCGTTTGGATGCGGGTCGGGCGCACATTGGCCCAACCAAGCTGATAATGTAAATCAGCGCGGTATGGTTTGACTCGGCGCGGCCAAAAGTGCCAATGGAAAAGCCGTATGTATCTGTAGCCCCAGATTTAAGGATGAATTCCTGATCTCCTGACCTTTGAACCCCGCAGATCCTTGTTCCTTCTGGTGCAGCACTGCAACCGTCTGCAAACGCTCGACATCTCGAGGTGCAAAAACATCTCCGCAACAGCCGTGGACCTCCTTCAATCACAGCTGCCCTTCTTGGAAAATGTCCACTACAAATTCATAGGTGGGGCTGATCTCATCCTTCCACTCTGACTGACAGACTGATTGAATGTCCTGGATGACCGCTGGTCCTTTTCAATAGCAAAAACCTGCTGACCAAAGACTGCTCCGTGAGTTGGGCTTTTGCACAGTTCAGCAATTTGCACAAGAACTGAAGGAAATGTAAGTGATTTTCTAAAAGTCTCAGTCAGTGTGAGACAGGTACCACTTGTATGAAACTAATGTCTGTAATGACTGAAAAGACACGCAACCTAACCATAATATTAACTGTTTAGTCCAAGGAGGGAAAAGTTTGGATGTCATGTTTATGTCCAGTTTATGTGATGCATCATCACTGAGGGCACAGATTTATTCTAAGTCTGTGTACAATTGTTAAAAACCAAGAGAAACCCTGAAAACTGACACACATCTGCCACAGTATGAAGTAAATATTGTCACAGTATCTCATTATAATGAGAATGTGAATTGTTGATTGACTGCGCATTTGTTTTTAGGAGACAGGTGTCGCACAAACTAGAGACTTTAGTTGTTGTTTTAATTGTCTTGAAGTAACAAGGTGCTTTTATCTACATGAAAAGGTAAACAGTATCTCAAAAAATACTACCATAGCTGAAGGTTAGGCAAAAAAAACTAAATGAAAGAAGCTGTCCCATAAGAAATAATGTTAAGATTACATGAAGTACATGTTTTATAATATATAATAATGTATACATTTAAACATTTTTAACTAATGTAACTAAAATTGAAAGATAAGCTGTGGACTAAATTCGCACATTTTACTCTTTTTGCTTAACGCGAGAAACAAATGTCTATTATTTTGAGAAGTAAAGGAAGGCAACACTTTATTTGGATGCTCATCCTGAATAGCTTTGTTGACAGTGCTTTTGATTTTCTTAATAATTTATTTTTTTAACAACAAAACAGGAGAACTATTTTTTCTAACAATGACCGCTCTGTGTTGCTAAAGTAGAAGTAAAGATGGATATATAAGATTAAGGGCACAACACCGCTACCTACTTAACTGTCATGTTTCACCTATTGCTTGGATTTAGTTTAACTTTGCAGTGCTGTGATATCTGCCCTACACCTCAAATCAATATGAATATCAAAATGTGTATTTATTATAAAACTAGCCTTTAAATACAAAGTTGTTGAAATTTCACAATTTCAAAATGTTGGCACAGTTCAGGCCATCACATTGCTTAAGAAGGGTATACAAAAACAATAAAGGTGGTGCAGTAAAGCAAAATGTGTAAAGTGAGGAGTAACATTATTCTCCACGTTAATATGTAACAAAGTACGCAAAAATAAATCGCTTTTATACTTTTAAAGATATATAAAAATATATAATTTAAGTTATTCTCATTTCCATACTGTACTTTGCTACAGCTTATAAGATAAGCAGTATAATAAATAAATACAATTAAATTAAATTAAAAATGTAATTAGATACAAACACCATTCCAACATCCATACCTTTATTTATATCTCAGGCAAGACTGACTCCATACTAACACACTTCATGATGGTTTTAAATCCCTCTGAGGTCTAAGCCATTTTTCCCATTTTTGCTCCGCCATCTCTCTTTCTGTAATAATGCATGTAGAACCTCAACACTGTAATGCACAATCATGTTATTTTCAGGACAAACTGGGCTATCAGAATACATACGCTACAGTGATGTCACATGAATGTATGACTAGTTACATCACCATGAATACAAAACTAGAAATTGAATCTCAATCTTGCTCTGAGGCAAAGGTGAATGACGGGAAGCGATTTATTTTGCATGTTCTCTTTCAGAAGATGGAGACTGCCTTTTTTTGGAAATGACTTTTCCTTTAGAGCATGTGCCTGCCGTCGTTTAACCATTCAAAGTTTCTTTAAAAACTGCCAGTGTTATCCGATGTGACAAGCACGTAGTCAGAATTGAGTCTCAGATTTTAAGGAATTTATTGAAATATCCCACAAACAGCAGACAAATCAGGTCACAACATTTCTCAATGAAAATCTGTGGACATTTGCTGTTATTACTGGATACTAGAAGCATAGAAGCAAACTGTTGTGTGTGTACTCTCTCCGTTTGTTGTCTTCACTAACCACCGTAGCCTAATTAGAAACCATATCCCTTTATACTGTAAGTGCACTGTTGAATAATCTTGTACTGCCGTATGTATGCTGCACTACGCCAGAGGGAGAATTATAGACTGTAAAGATGAAAAATCAATGATGAAAGATGCTGATTTTTATAAATAAACCGCAAAAACATCACACATGCTTGTTTTTTCTCAGTGTAAATCAATCTGTTTATTCATGTGAAGTCGCCCAAAGCATGTGATTCAAAGTGGATATCATGTGTATCAGGAATGCACTGCACAGAACAATCGAGACTGTGCTTAAATCAAATAACCCTGTGCCAAAAAAAAACAGTCAAACACACAGCGTAATATACTGTAGACCTCTGTCAGTTATTGAGTAGCTGCTTTGAGTGTCAGCATTGAGTGCTAGCATGTGCCCTCCATCATATTATAATAGTACCTTGTATAAAATTGATCAGTTTCAGGATCTGATCCAAGACAGTTGAGAAAAACTGATTGCATACTGTATCATACAGATATACAGGGATGATTGCTAGCTGGATATAAAACTTGTCACAAGTTTTTCTCATAAAATTGTTGATTATTGCAAAGGTACAGTTGCCTATTGTTAAAAACAAACAGAAAAAGTCAGCTTGGTACCTATAAAAAAATAAAAATTGTGTCAGCATCTCTGCTCCACAGTAATCATATCGAGCCGCTGGGATCCGTATCAAGGTCAGTACCAACATTAGGTATATTTAAGCAAAATAGTGTCCAACACTATAAACATTTGTCTTTGTACCACATCTTGAGAAAGCACTGTGTTCTAGTTAATGCCCATTTTGAAAAAAAGCAACAGAAAAGAAAATTTAACAAATGAGCACAACCAGCATTTTGAGACAAAGATCGACGCCTCGCACACAGGAATATTCCACGTATCGTACATAGTTTTACATATATTTAGAAATATAAAATGATGATTACGAAAACAAAAATTAAAGTACCGTTACTTGAGTGGCTGTATTGCATAAGAGGAATTTCAATTTTGCCAAGTTGTTTTTGGAGTTGGTGTTGAAGTCTCCAGACAGCCGAGGAGGAATCATGAACAGGGAGACGGAACTGAAGATATTTCTCTCCATGATCATCTGCAGCATTAGTATCGTCAATAGCCATTTGGTAGCAGTTCGCACCCACAACCGCTATTGTAGTTTCCACAGGTTTTCTCCTGTTCACTGTTTCACTTGGATGTCCAGAACATCATCAACATCTAATGTTATAAATCTGTGTAATAGGAATAAGTGCATGGATGCACAGGTCAGATCTCATCACACAAACGCCTCTTTTTTCAGACGCACACACACACATATATATATATATATATTTACACGTTCACACGTCCTGGTTGCACTACAGAGAATGCACACACACACACACACACACACTCTACTGCTCAGTCTGGCTGAAGTCGTAGCAGAAGTTATAGTTGCTCGGCGGTTTGGGGACGACCGGCGCGCTGTCGGGGATGGAGACGTTCTCGAGGTCCAGGAGGCGGAGCTTAATCTCCATAGAGAGCAGGATCTCCAGCTCGCTGCGCATGGATTCACTGCTCATCTCGCGGCCAAGGAGAACGCTCAGTCCATCTGTCCACAGGCAGAACTGCCACAAAGAGGAAGCCAGTGAGTAGACGGGTTTATATTTATAATGCAAACAGAAAAAAATGTGATAAAAGAGGAGAACGTTCAGAGACTTACATCAGTTCTGGAGGGGGCGATGAAGTTCAGGCTGTACTCTTCTACATCGTATGCGATGCTAAATGCCAGGTCCAGAACCTCCTACAGTGAGGGAACACACATACAAAGACAGTGAGATGTGAGCATATTGAGCGTGAGAAGCATAAGAGCGGGATTGCTGCTGACCTTGTTCTGTTTGCCCTTGTTCTCCTTCATGTGAGGACAGTCTTTTCCCGTCAGCAAGCCTTTGATATCTGCAACTGGAACTGAAGAAAGGGGGGAAATAGAGAGAAAAAGAGTATTAGTAATCAGGTTCATTTAGTGCAAATAAATAAATCAGGGCTTTTTTTATTCATCCAAGTACAGAAAAGTTGTTAATCTTTACATCTACCAGGCCCCAGCCCAGCTTCAACTCACTCTTCTCTTGCAGGTTTTCAATTGTGGGGTCCGTGTCTTCCTCCACATCACCGTAGTGAAGCATTTTGTGATTGGGCGACAAGCGGCAGTACCACAGTTTATCTGAGAAGAGCAGACCATCAGAGAGGTTAGAGGGACAAGACACAGTCTATTGTTTTTTAAGGGTGTGTGTGTGTGTGTGTGTTTGTGCTTTCTCACCCTGTCTGCGTCGGCTGCTAATCTTCCTGAACTGTGTTCCTTGACACAGCCTGTTGAGTCTCTGCTGGCGGATCAACTCAAGCAGCTCTGGCTTCAGGCGCTCTTTGAGCTCACTGGAAAGAACATCACACACACAAACACAAACACGCTGCTTCGTCACATGGTATCAGCAGCCTCTTTATTATGAAGGAACTCACAAGCAAACCGAAGTGAAGACAAAACAAAAACTGAGCACAAGACGTGTTGTTTAGTGACAAACAGCAGTATAAGAAACAACAGTATAGCTGCTGACCGGTCAGCTGGTTCCATGGGGGTGGAAACTATCTCAAGTGTCATCAATACAGCAGCTGACCAGGTTGGGCTATAGATACACTGTGTTGCTTTACTCTTTCTAAATTTAAAAAAAACAATTTGAATGACAAGATTGTGAACTCGTTAATTGTCATTTTTCTTTAGTACCATGGAGCCAGAATTGCTTCAAGAATTCCACATAAATAACCGAACCATGGAAACTAACGCCCCGTTTCGAACATAGTCTGTATATAAGAAATGGACGTAGTCACCGTGACATCACCCGTTGGTGTATGAAGCCTTGAGTTTGGCATTTTAGCCATCATTATCTTAGTTTTTTGCCGTCGCAATCTTGTTTTTTTTGCAACCAGGAGTGACACTAGAGGGTGGAGCTAAGTACAACCAAAAGCTGAAGAAGACATTTTTAGGCAAAATGTTACAATTAACTTTCATGAACTGAAAAGTTCTAAGGCGAAAACGTGGACAACGCTGTGGTAGTGACTGGTCAATCACAAAGTAGCCACGCTTTAAAGCATACCCTGCTTTATCGTCTATTTTACTTTCCTCTGGAACTAAGAACCTTTTGAGGAACTCATTGCGTTTTGCTAGTCAGGGTCTAAATTAAGTTCCGGGGACATTTTCCGAGGATATTTTACCCCCCAAAAAAGGGGTCGGGGTTAGTACTTTCTGAAAGTACAGGAACTTTCGGGATGGGGTTTGCAGACATGACCGTCGCTGATTGGTGAAACACGCACACAGCGCTGCTGCTTCCACTGTTTCACTGTAAAACAAGGAAGCACTCTAGTATCGATCTAGGACCATTTCAGGATTATCCGTGTTTGTTAACATAAAAAGGCTTCCTGACTCATTTTAAAAAAGACAAAGAAAGAGAGAGAGACCGCGTGAGCGTGTTTTTAGATGAAAAAGGCAGTTGTGTTGCTTTTTCATATGTCAGTGGACTAATTTGCCTAATCTCTCCAGGCCTTTAGACCACTATGGAAACACAGACAACAGCAGGCTAAAGGAACCTTTCAGTTTCTTAAAAATTAGTCCCGGGACTAAAATTACCAAGAACTTCTTGATGGAAACCCGGCTAATAGTAAACAAAGGCTGATCTGATCTGACATCTTCTGCCATGCGGCTGAAACAAAGTAATCATATGAGGTGACACGCGTAAATGGTTTCATCAAACACTGGTATCTAATCTTTAAACTCACAGTACGGGTGGAGCAAGAGTCTCCTCTTGGTGCAGCCGTTCTGTCTGCCGCAGTTTGAGGATCTCGCTGTAGTTGAGGGCGTTGACTTTGTTCTTGAAGAGCTCCAGGGAGGTCGGCTTACTGGACAACGTCCTGGTGATCTGCTCCCTCACCACCTGCATCACCTGGAGACGGAGACACGGAGACAGAGAGAGGTTACACACTGTAGGCTGGAGAACTGTGTACTGGCTCCTGTGTTAGATGGGAGGGATGAGCGATAAGGACAGGCGTTGGGAAGCAATGTTTAGTTTAATTTAGTTGATTTGTATTCATATTTGGGCTGTTTCCCATGCAGCTCTGCCCCAATAACAATTCCCCTTATTTCAGAGATGCCTCTGGGTTGTAGTGGTCCTCAAAAGACAGCTTCTGTATGAGGATAAGTGGTAAGACTTACTTGTGCACATCAGAAGCAGAAAAGAGCAACGCGGTTTTGTGGGTGGCTCTCGACACAGACAAAATACTCAACCTCAAAGCTTTGCTTGCTAGCTTCTCCAGACCTTTCAACCACAAGTCACAATCTTCACCATCATTCATTGATGAAGACTGTAAGATGTGATCAAAATGTCCAAATTGTTTCATCACAGATACTGTTCTAGTGGCCAAGAATTAACTTCCATGCTCAAGTTTGCAGAAGTTCCGCTTCGTGTTGAGCCATGTTCCAGGCAGCCAATCAGGAGCCTGTTTACTTTGATTTGCTCGAACTAAAAAGACCGAGAAAAGAAGAATTTACCTCCCACCAACAAAATTACAGAAACACAGGAAATACCTGAGTAGACAATATAAAAGCCCCTAATTATGACCTTTGACCTTTAAAACCCACAAGAGGAACTTTCTTCTGTTTACTCTACCAGGCCAGAACATGGTCCATGGATTGATTTAATAAGTGCAGCTTGCTGGGTGTTCAATCACTTCCTCTCCTCCACTCTTTCATTCATTACTCCTTCTAAGCCGCACCCCTTGCCTCCGATCCATTCATATATTTTCCCGCCTACTTCTATTATCAGCTTAAAGTTAAAGACTCCCTCCTTGGTCCCCACTGTCCAATCACACGAGCCTATACCTACTTCTCTGACCCACACAGGGGCCAGCCATTGATCAGCGTGCTCTTTATTAACCCAATTATCTGCAACATCCACCCAACACCCACCGTGCTCCATTAGTACAATCAATGATGGACAAACTGGGTGGTTATTTCACTAAACAGTTGTGAGGTTCATCCTCATATTGGGCGTGAAAAATCAAATATATATTTAATTTAAATTTGTAAACAAGTCCCCCCAGATTGAACTGTTGTAGCACTGACTCACATTGTGTGTGTGTGTGTGTGTGTGTGTGTGTGTGTGTGTGTGTGTGTGTGTGTGTTCTGCATGACTTGTTAAAATGAGGCTCACACAGGGGGACAGGAGGTGACCCCGTGTACCCTGAAACTAGAGCTCAGGGCAGTTGGTCAAACAGTGCATATATGTAAAAATCTATAGCTCCAGTATACGTATACTTCAGATTACATGCCTCAGTTGTAAATAGTGGAAAATCTATATAGAAATCTATAGCGCTGCAAGACCAAACCGACTCCAGCACTATTTGTCCCGCTCACGCTTTATCCGACACGCACTCTGCTGACCTAGATCATTCCTGTTCACACCCAATTCCACTGATTGTGAACAATCAGTGACTGAAGTGTAATTCGAGCCGTTCAGTGTAGCTCTGTTGAGACTTCTCTCCACACTGTCCTGTTGTACAAATAACTGTTTGTAGCTAACAAGCAATTTATATAAGTACATTAAATCAAACCCAAAAGCAGGAATCTCTCTCATGATAATCTGGTAGTGCTTGTTAACCATCCGACAATGTGACCGAACTGTTCACGACCACAGAGAATGACGGAGTCTGTCCGTCTGGCAGCAGTGGAAGTGCAGATGGTGGAATCCAGACTGTCATTTTATATTGTGTGAACATGCAGGGGAAACAAAACAAGCGACTAGAGTTTCACACTGTGACTCCCTGGCTCAAGCCCCCCTGAGCCAAAATAACCTCACTGTCCGGCAGCTTTACACATGACACAAGCCTCAGACATCCACTCACACTGTTGTGTCATCTTAACTCTCATTGCTATAAATCATTTCTGTCAAGGCTCACCTTTTTAACAGTTTAGCCTTGATGAAAAATCGACTTTGTGTCCACACCTGGAACATTTGATATCGACTGCCCAATTAAATCATCTCGCTTAACACACATTCCAACCAAAAAACAAAACTAAAATCAACCTTACCTCCATCTTTCTTCCCTCAGCACGGACTATATTTCAACTTCGAAAATCCGCCCGTCACCAACAGTCAGAGAAAGAGTGACGGGGATGACAAGCGGTGAGAGTGAGAGACAGAGATCACCTACATGACAGGAGAGGTGCTGCAGGCCTGTGGGTGTTTTGTAAACAGACACCCTGATACTCTCACACACACATGCACCACACACCCCTCCTCCTGTCCAGCCCCTCTGTCATGTAGCTGAACTGACCAATAGGAGCGATGATGGCAGCTGTCTCTGTCCCCTAAAACCCTGCAGCATGTGCATGTATGCTAAATGTGTGTGTATATGTGTGGAGGATGACTGTTATCACAGGGGGTGTACAGAGCTACGCAGATACATTCACATGACTGAAAGGAGGGAGTGTGTGTTTGTGGTGCAGTCTCACTCACACAAACACCAAAACTTGCAATTTCTAAACCTAAATAAATGTGTGATATCACATATTACCACCACCAGCACCTCTCTTTTTCTTTGTTTTGTCTTCCACTCCGCTCCCTCCAGTCCAACCCTCTCATTCTCCCCCCTCTCATATTGTTTCCAGAGGTTTTACGTTCCCTCCGTTGTTGTCTAATTACTGCTCGTGCCCCGGGCGCTTTGTTTTTCCCTGTTTCCTTCTCCCTCTGTTTCTGCCGCCCACCACGCTTCTCTTTGTCCACCTAATGCCCCTTTGTCCTTGCCCCAAAGCACCCTGGGAAGGGAGCCGTGGTCAAAAACAAAAGGCCGGTCTGCTGGCCGCGGCGCTCAGGACACTGGCCCGCTCCTGAAAGGTCAAAGGGTCGGCAAGTTTTATGACCGTCGGGAGAGCACGGACGATTGCGTGTGATGTTGAATTGCGACTCAGGACAAAAGCTCTACCGCTCTCCTTTTCAGGACGAATGGATTCTCAATATTACTTCCAGACAAGACCCCGCTGCTGAAGGCTTGGCTCAACCTATTACCATCGCACAAGTACTACATAGTGGATTGTAAGGTCACTGTGTGCTGTGTTCATAAATGCAGGGTCAGCTCTTTCTGCGGGGGCGGGTCGGGGATGATTAGCATAATAATGAACCTTTACAAAGTCACTAAAGTACAAACTTACACAAATCCACTCAGAAAAAGAAAACGGTTTTTTAAAAGGCTCTCTTATCAGCTAAAATTCATGATGCTACCGTGCAAGATAATATTTATATAACAGATTTGAACACAGAATGAGATAATCACTGCTGACAAACATCATGAATTTAAGAAGTGAAACAGTGTAATGACCAAATTCAACATTATTTCATCATTTATGGAAGTGTATCCGTGGTTGGGCCTGTCCATCATATAATGGCAGACTGTCACAAATTAGTTCAGGTACTCTATCACAGTGATACTCAAAGTAGGGTCCCGGGACCCCCAAGGGTTTGTGGCATTTCGCCACGGGGTCCGTGACATAATTTGATATGAATTATAAAAATGTGCTGTGTCATTAAAAAGTGCATATCTACAGACGAGGACTATTTGCGCCAATAAAACAAGCATTGTGTCAATTACTCCAACCGCATTAGCTTTGGCCAAATCTCATATGATTGCGACACACACACACACACACGTCAATCAGCCACTTTGCACACTCTAATGCAAATATTCCAATCAAAGTTTTCTAAAGTAATAGTATAAAGGCTGTTGAGTTGAGTCCAAATTCAATTTGAATAAATGACCCTCTGTTTAAAAGAATATAAGTGGAGTTAACATGTTTCAAATTGAAATGTGTTTCTATTTATCTCTATGAAACAGGTCTGAAGTATTTATGTTGAAAAGTTTTACAATACAAATACCAGCGGCTAAGAGCACAGATGGTAGTAAGCATATGCTTAATTATGATTAATTGTTATGATTAAGAGGGGGTCCTTGGAAAATGTTCTGCCTTGTAAGATGTCCCTGGCCCCAAAAATGTTGAGAACTCCTGCTCTATGGGAAGCACAGCGTTGCTATGTCACAGGGTTTGTTTGCCAGATTTGCAGTAAACAGGTCGGTTCTGGCAACGGTAAAGGCTTGGATCTGAAATACCCTGTGTCATCTTTTTACACACACAGCGACGGTGGACGTGTCATTGAGCCATGCTAGACCAGCGATTCAACAGTTATTTGTCAGTGTAGCGACGGTGATCGGTGGACTACGTTGCATAAAGTGTGTTTAGAAAACACAGCTTGCATGACACACAAATAGAGTCATCTGCCTTTAACTCTGCATTCCTCCTGCTGGGTCTTTATTAGATGTTCCTGAGTGGACGTTAAAGGGGAACACCACCTAAATTAAGAATTCCCATATGTTATTTCCATGGCCTAGGAAAGTTCAGTCAATACTTGTGAACATGAGCTACTCTCTCTCAAAGCCGGAAACCAGAGAAGGAGGTCTCAAACTTGTGATGTCATAGGGTATAAAGTGTGGAGCTGCTTCATAGACTGATTTTATGGAGCAGCTCCACACTTTATACCCTATGACATCACAAGTTTGAGTTTTAACACTCTAGTTTTGGGATTTGGGAGAGTTGTTCATGTTTATTAATATTTTTTGGACTGTCTT
>CAKAOH010017168.1:409-11248 GCA_916701665.1 Sebastiscus tertius | reverse complement strand
CACTTTATGATCATCACATGCAGTTTGGGGCAAGTCATAGTCAAGTCAGCACACTGACACACTGACAGCTGTTGTTGCCTGTTGGGCTGCAGTTTGACATGTTATGATTGGAGTATATTGTTTTATGCTAAATGCAGTACCTGTGAGGGTTTCTGGACAATATCTGTCATTGTTTTGTGTTGTTAATTGATTTACAATAATACATATATACATACATTTTGTATAAAGCAGCATATTGGTCCACTCCCATGTTGATAAGAGCATTAAATACTTGAGAAATCTCCCTTTAAGGTTCATTTTGGACAGATAAAAAGTGTGATTAATTTGCAATTAATTGCAATTAACTATGGACAATCATGCAATTAATCGTGATTAAATATTTCAATCGATTGACAGCCCTAATCCAAACATTACCTCGTCACGATTCCACGTCAGCTCATGTCCTTGCAGAAAGTGTAACCGAGGCTTAAGAGCGTCTTAAGTTGCGTCAAGCATACATTACATTACACTTTAGAGAGTCTTAGTCCCACTAACATGGTTTATAAAGGCAGTTAGCTGAAAGCTGTACGCTTTGCTTTCATTTTGTCATTTACAACATGTTTTCACTTTATAATTGATATGTTCTTATACACGTTATCGGTTCTATACACGTATATTCTTACATTAGCGGTGCAGATCTATGGATGGCTGTGTCAGGCAGTCCACCACTTTGGTCCCACCTGAAATATCTCAACAACTCCTGGACGGATCGCTCTGTAAATCTGTTCAGACGTTCATGTTCCCCAGAGGATGCATACTAATAACTTTGGTGATCCTCTGACTTTTCCTCCAGCGCCACCACGACGTTGACTTTTGCAGTTTCTTAGTGAAATATCTCAACAAATGTTCGATGGATTTCCATGAATCATTCCTCAGAATGATCTTTTCTTCATGTATCATCATCATCAGAATCATCATGATGTTAATGAGTCCAACTCTGGTTTATAACCTGAGAAACTAATTTCCATCAGCCTCGGCTCTACTTTGACTTTAGTGCTTATTAGCAGATGTTGAATGTGAGTGAAACCGCCGAGAAAAACTACAAGAAGCCGTCGTTAATTTCATTTAATGGTTGTGAAGGCTGTGAAACAAGCAGAGAAGTTGTTCTCTCTGCTGAGGGAAGATACACATCTCTCAACTCTCCGCTGGTTATTTTTAGTCCCGGTTCACCTCTCGGAGCCGTGGTGTTTGATATAACGACAGGCCCGGACCTGTACGCTAGCGCTCTGTTTCCCAGCATCCTCTCTGTTCCGTTCTGACCCTCTTGTCTCTGTCTCTTTGTGTCCACATCCAGCTGTGAGCTTCACGGGAGCTGCAGTCGAGCCTGAACCAAACACTTCACAAGTCCACACGGATGGTCCTTTTTTTGACTAAAGTCACCTGAAAATACACCGAAGTGTATTTTCACATGAGCACTGTTTGTATACCAATAAAAAGAATTCAATTCACTTTGTGCTTTGTCAATTTATTCCATGCATTTCTCATATTTGATCATCAGATGGCAGATTAATAAATGAATTCTGTCCTATGTAACTTCAATGTAATTAGTTCCATGGTTTGAATCTCCTCCGTCGTTTCTTCTGTGCAGGATCAGTTGCATGCTCTGACGTCATCCTGATGAGGTTAAGGTAAGCTGTGTGTCCGTGTGTGTCTGAAGGTTAAAACTGTCATTGGATGTGTTTCCTGTGTTCTTCAGCTCCATCTGTTGCTCTGCATGAGGCGAGCCAGAGTTCAGGGAGAGGTAGCGTTTACTGCAGCTGAGTGGAGCAGATGTACGTCTGAAGGGAAACGGGCCAGAACCAGAAACCACTGAGATAGCTCTACTGCTGTCTACCGGACTCTGAGCGCTGAGCTGGTTCCACGGTATTCTCTCAAATAGACATGAAGAGTTCCCCTGAAAAGTGGAAATCCTTAAGAGTTCAGTCCGCCATCATTTAGGATTTCTATTTGTTTTATTTTCTTTTCCTACGTTTTCCTACGAGGTCCAGCAACACAAGACGCAAAATGAACTTCCAGACAAAAGCAGGTTCCCATTTCTAGAATCTAGATTCTAAGAGACATGCTTTTGGTAGTTTTGTGTCTCTTTTTAGTAGTTTTGCATCTCTGTTATAGTTTTGTGTCTCCTTTTGGTAGTTCTGCGTCAATGTTGCAGTTTTGCATCTTTTGGTAGTTTTGCATCTCAGTTTGGTAGTTTTGCGTCTCGCTTTGGTAGTTTTGCATCTGTTTTTGGTAGTTTTGTGTCCCTTTTTGGTAGTTTTGCATATCTGTTATATTTTGCATCTCTTTTTGGTAGTTTTGTATATCATTTTGGTAATTTTGCGTCTCTTTTAAGTAGTTTTGCATCTCCTATTGGTAGTGTTGCATCTCCTTTTGTTCGTTTTGCGTCTCCTTTTGGTAGATTTTTCATCTCTTTGGTAATTTTTCGTCTCCTTTTGGTAGTTTTGGGTCTCTTTTTGGTTGATTTGCATCTCTGGTAGTTTTGCATCTCTTAGGTAGTATTGCATCTCATTTTGGTAGTTTTGCATCTCCTTTTGGTAGTTTTGTGTCTCTGTCTCTCTTTAGTACAGAAGTTACGTGTCAGATAAATCAACGTTGGTTTCTGGTTTCACACGGGACACTAGTAGCGGTCTCCTGGGCAAAGGTCCGGTGTTTTTTCAGCCACCCATCCACATGTGTGTTTACTCAAACACACATGTGGTGTCGCAGTATAGACGTAAATCAGCTGTTCTGTTAGCTCTCAGAGACACAGGAGTGGTTTTTAAACACATTAAACCCACTCTGACTCTACCTAATGAATTCTTAAGGTGACATTTATGATAAGAGTCTTGAACCAGGATTATTAGTTTATAAGAATATCTGATGGATTATAGGCTTATAATATTAATGATTTACGTTATCTGAAGATGTGATGGAGATTCCACACATCAGTGTTGAACTCACAGCGCTCACACACAGCAGCTTAAACTATCTGTGATTGTTTAATCAATGTAATGATCACAGCACAATAAACCCAGCTCAGTGAGCGGCTGCAGGACTTCTGTGATTGATTCACTCCTCCAGAAATCATCAATGTGGGTTTTACAAAGATAGAAGGACGAGCTGAGTGATTCTGTTCAGGGTAAAGAGAGGAAGAAAGAGAGGAGAGAAAGGAACCTGCAGTAACGAAGATATCCAGTAGCATCGGTTCAAAACCCTTCTTCATCAGTCTGCAGCGTCTCCATCCACTGCAGCAGCTGTTTCTCTGCTGTATTCCTCCTCTGTGAAGCTGACAGTCATTTAGAAAGTACAGCTCTTCTCTTCAAATCATTTCACACTGTCTGTTTCATCATCGTCCAATCGCCTGTCAAACTTTCCATTCTAGCAAAGCACAAACAGTTAACAGTGATAACGGTGGCAGATTTACCAGCAATGGACAACACAATGGATCCTCCAAGAAGTAGTCCTTAGCAGGTTCTCATTTCTAGATTCTACATTTGCATCTTCTTTTTGGTAGTTTTGCATCTCTGTAGTAGTTTTGCGTCTCTTATTGGTCGTTTTGTGTCTCTTATTGGTAGTTTTGCTTCTGTTGTTGGTAGTTTTGCATCTTGGTAGTAGTTTTGCGTCTCTTATTGGTAGTTTTGTTTCTCTTTTTGGTAGTTTTGCATCTTCATGGACGTTTTGGGATATCTGTTGTAGTTTTTCATCTGTTGGTGGTAGTTTTATGTCTCTTTTTTGTAGTTTTATGTCTCTCTTTGGTAATTTTTTCTTTTTGGTCGTTTTGTGTCCCATTTTGGCAGTTTTGCATCTATTTTTGGTAGTTTTGGGTCTCATTTTAGTAGTTTTACATCTATATTTGGTAGTTTTGGGTCTCATTTTGGCAGTTTTGCATCTCTTTTTGGTAGTTTCGGTCTCATTTTGGTAGTTTTTCGTCTCTGTATTGTTTTTACACTTTGTTTTTCTTTACGGATTAAACAAATGAAGTAAAACCTGTTAGTTAGTGAGCTTTGGAGGTGTTGATAGATGGATTTTGTAACCGTTTGACAGAGCCAGGCTAGCTGGTATCCCCTGTTTCCAGTCTCTGTGCTAAGCTAAGCTAATATACGTGATAATAGTCATGTAAAGTCAGAGGAGTTCCCGTGTCGACCTGCAAGAAGCTTTTCAAACAGTACGTTTTCTATTTTCTTGCTAATGTAACTTTTTGGATTTGCTGCTCAAAGTGAAAACACTGAATGCCGGTACTGTAAGTGTTTATGTAACACTATTGATCTATTTACTGGCAAAGGAACTGCTTCAGTAACTTCATCAATACAGCTTTTATAACAGTAACACAGGTGATCCAGATCAACCTCCAGGCTGTGAAATCCAATGACTCTGCAGTGTGTGTGTGCGTGTGTGTGTGTGCGTATGTGTGTGTGTGTGTGTGTGTGTGTGTGTGTGTGTGTGTGTGTGTGTGAGACTATTTTCCTGTTTTCTTTTTATTGCTTTTACAACAAAGAATTATGTCTCTCGTGGAGGCTGTTGTTACTTTATCATTTGAGGATGCTTTCTTCATTATCCTAATGGCTTTATAAAGTCTGCAACAGCAAGTCAGCGTTTTTAAAATGATCTTAAAGTTGTTGTTGTGTAAATTTGAATTCTCCTCAGTGTGGAAGGAAATATAAATACTTTAATGATTTTGCACAGATCTTTACAGTTTTTAAAACTGTTTTTTCCTCTTTTCCAACGAGCCCTCGTAGCGTTGGCTACGTACTGTTAGATATTTAAGTAATTTAACCCCTTGAGACCCGCGATCCTTACCGACGTTACTGTCTTTCAGAGGCTGCAGCAGGTTCAGTTTTAGAGCTAGAGTTAAGCTACAGATATCAGATGAAACTACAAAACCTAATATTGGTAACAAGGAATTTAAATAACGTGCCAATCTGTCATAGTCATTTTCAAAGGTTTCCCTTGACCTTTTTCTCTGGTGTTCCTCAAGGTCTTGGTGTCTTAATGTGGTATTTTGGAGGGATTATTAATCATTTTTATCAATTTTCCAGTGGTGAAAAAGGGTTAAATTTAGCACCAAATTTGTGTAACAAATGGTATCAACCCAAAAATTGCTGCAACAACTTGAGATATAATAGAGCATGAGGATGACCATCATATACTTCTATCATAATGTGGACACACAGTGCTGAGCTGCATCTCAGGTTCATCTCCAGGTTCTCAGCTTTCAGATGATGTCCACCGCTTCTATGTGACCTCTACTGCTGACCTGCTATCTCCCCTAAAGACCCCCTGGACCTCCTAAAAACGAGGTCGGAACGGGAAGGAGTTTGTACAGTTTATGGAGCGTGCAGGATTTCTATGTGACAGTGATGGATGATACGTACATGTTAAAGTAGAGCATTGACAAACTGGTCATGCATTGTCTTTACTTTAACGCTGACATGTACGTGTGTCAGTTTGTGAGCGTGTGTGTGATCTGTATTCCTTCCAGATCTGAGCGGCGAGCGAAGCAGCCAGCTCTCATTAGGAGCTGCAGAACAGCTGCACATTAGGTATGCCACATCAGTAGGAGACCTTCCTCTGTGATTACATCTCACCCATTCTCACTGCTGCATCCACACCGAGCACAAATTATGTATATCCAGCCTGATTGTCCTCACTTGTAATTGCGGTATGATTTACAGTAATCGCCCCGCGTCACAGAGCTGGTGTTTCTGAAG
Organism: Sebastiscus tertius; assembly: GCA_916701665.1. NCBI lineage: Eukaryota > Metazoa > Chordata > Actinopteri > Perciformes > Sebastidae > Sebastiscus > Sebastiscus tertius. Next base: position 5,522 of record CAKAOH010017168.1, on the reverse strand, counting down.
CCTCTAAGATCGGCTCCTGCGATTTGAGCGTTGCCGCCGGCGGTTTACGACTTCAGATAAATCCTGTTTACGAGCCCCGAGTCCCGTTGATGAAATGGATGAGGGAAGGCAAATAAAATTAAAAACCAAGTAATTAATAATTGATGCTATGTCTGCTATATGCCGGTCCATAGATCAGCCAGCGTCTGTTTGTGCGAGGCAAACAAACGTTGTTCCGTAGCTCTCTCCGTTGTGTGTTATCTGACTGCTGCAGGCCGCTGGAGCCAAATGTGGCTTGTTAGGGAATCTTAACAATGGAGGAGCTATAGAGGATCTCCACTTTAGCAAATCTGCACCGCCTCAGGGCGTCTTACACTGACAGCAGAACACACACTGCAACAGCCACACTGTGAGTGTGTATGTATGTAGGAGTTTATAGTTTAAAGTCCCATTCCCACTGGACAAAAAAAACATTAACACCCACCAACATCTGGCTTTTGTCTTCAGTTGGAAGGTTATAATCTGCATTCATTTCCGGGACAAATGACTCTGCAGAAGTCACCACAGGTATTTATTTTCCGTCGCGATGCTATGTGACGCACGTTGAAGTGAATATATAATAAATATAAGCAACAGGGATTTGGACAACATTGATCATTGATCATGGTCTTTCCACTAATCTCCACCAAGACTAACCAAGATGGTTTTCATGAGTTTTATTTTGTTTCTGTCGAGTTTGAATGAAGTGTGTTTTACGACAAACAGCGAGGTAAAATCAGTGTTTCTGTCAATGGAGTCTGGTGGCTTTGAGGAGAGCATATAACGGCTGTTTCTTTTCACATCTAACTCTGTAAATTAAGAGTTTATTTCAACCAAACTAGAGTTGGTGATTGTTGGAATATGGACTCTGGTTTGGTTGAAATAAACTCTTAATTCACCAAGTTAGGGTGAAAAGAAACAGTTGTTATATGCGCTCCTCAAAGCCACCAGACTCCATTGACAGAAACAGTAATTTTATCTTGCTAATTTGTCGTGAAACACACTTCATTCAAACGCAACAGAAACAAAACAAATCCGTCTTTGTTCGTCTTCCCACTGTTCCAACAATCACCAACTGTGGTTTGAGAGTTTGACAGAGAGACTGAATAAATAACTGATATAAAAAAAAAGATTTAATACCCTTTTTTCTGACGCTAACGTGACACGGAAAAAAACAAAACAGAAAAGTTACTTGACTACAATGGGAAAGGAGTCTATCTCCTGTTTAAGTGGGTTTTTCACTGCATATATGGGCTAATGCATTGTGTTTTAGTACTGGAGCTCATAGAAGAGGCTTTGTTGGTTTGTTTGTCTGCCTCCAGAGTCCCAGACAGGCCAGTGATGGAGGCAGAGCTCAGTGTATAAAGCGTCCTGCTCAGTGACCTAAAACAGTGTCCCCAGCAGCCTTTGTGGACTTGTCATTGTGTAGAAGATACTGTAGTCCAAGTCAGCGGTGTGTAAGTAAGTAAGTAAGTAAGTAAGTGTGCACAGCGGAGAGAGTGGAAGCACGATGCCTGTTGTTGTTTTCCTGCTTGTCAACAATTATGCTGGTTAAACTCTCTACAGCTTCTACAGCGTCTCCTAGAAACTACCTTTATATACCACTAATTTGTTTTGGCAGTTACCTCACAAATGCAGAGTTTCATTTTAAAAAATTCTCAGTAATTTTCTAAATAATATCTGATAATATAATAATGAAAAAAATAAATAAAATAATAATAAATAAAATGATATAATATCTGATATTGTGACAGTCTTATATGACAATAAAATAAATCATAGAATATCACCAGACTCGGGGAAGATCATGGTTTCGGTTACATGTAAAAAAAAAAGTAATCTCATCCTGTCTCCAAGTCAGTGTTGACAATTATAATGTTTAACCATACATCACCAACCTTAAAGGTGCAGTGTGTAGGATTTGGCGGCATCTAGTAGTGTGGTTGCAGATTGCAAGATGGCGACGGACAAAAACCAAGATGGCGACGGACAAAAACCAAGATGGTGACAGACTGAAACCAAGATGGCGAAGGACAAAAACCAAGATGGCGAAGGACAAAAACCAAGATGGTGATTGACAAAAACCAAGATGGAGACGGACAAAAACCAAGATGACGACGGATATAAACCAAGATGGAGACGGACAAAAACCAAGATGGAGACGGACAAAAACCAAGATGGAGACGGACAAAGACCAAGATGGCGACGGACAAAAACCAAGATGGCGACGGACTGAAACCAAGATGGTGACGGACTGAAACCAAGATGGTAACACTCAAAATGCCGAACTCAAGGCTTCAGAAGCGTAGTCCACAAACCAATGGGTGACGTCTCAGTGTCTCCGTCCTCTTCTTATATACATGGTTTGTCTGTTCTGGGCTACTGTAGAAACATGGCGGAGCAACATGGCGGCGGTTGCTAGTGTATAGTGCCTAAACATAACCACTAAAATGTAGTTGCTACGTGTGTTTATTGTAATAAAAACAAATGGTCAGTAAACATTCAGCAGATACGTTTCAAACAAATCACACATTAGTAGAATTTAAACCTAATGTCTGGGCTGAATGCAAACATAAAGGACATTTAGTCTTTTCTCTTTAACTGATGGTTGTTTCTCTTTTCCTGATCGCTGCCTGCAAATCTTCATTTATCCTCCGCTGCACCACTCAGCCTGTTTGTGCTGTAATGACTATAATTCCCTTAATTTGTTTTTAGCTTGTTTGTTTGTGTCTTTGCAAGAGAAGTTCTTAAAAAGCACAGGGTTTTTTTTGTATGTGTGTCTGTATCTGGGCTCAATGTGACCTCTGCACCTGTGTGGAACAGCGACGTGGAGCCGGCTGTCGCTGAGCTGGCTGTCGCTGAGCTGATCCCTCCTCACAGGAACACAACACACAACAGCAGCAGCAGCAGCGTGAGAACCAGCAGCGATGGGGAGGAAAGTACAGAGATAAAAGAGATGAGATTGGGGGTAAGATGGAGGAAGAGGAGGAGGGATTAGACAGAGGGGGGTGGGGGGGGATGGATGACACAGCAAGCGAGCTGGAGGGGGAAGTGGTGGTGGTGGTGGTGAAATAATGATATCTCTTCTCCCTCAGAGGCCGTTGTCTAATCATTTTATTCTGTGGTTATCAGAGATGGAGCAGACAGACAATCAGCTCACACACAGCGCCGCCTGTCTCGGCACACAAGCTCAGAATCAAGGAGTTTATTCATGTGGACAAAGAGTGTCAGGATGATAAACATGGCAGGACGTCAGCAGAGATAACACCAAGTACAGTACCGCCGTTACACTGACGATACTCTCAACTTCTGCTAGAGGAAACTTTTCTCTTATTGTTATAGCATCATCTCTATCTGTTAGAACATTAAACTCACCAAAGTACTGGCTGAGACCTGGGAACAAACTGCTTCAACATGTACGTATCATCCATCTATAAACCCTGTATTAACTCTACATATATATATGTATATATATATATGTATATATATATACATATATATATGTATATATATATACATATATATATGTATATATATATACATATATACATATATAATAATGATATAAATATATATTTATTTATGTAAAATTAATTAAAAAATAAATACACAAATAAAAGGGAAAATTGTATATATATATTATGAAATAAATTATATATATACTGTATATTATAAAATAAATAGAAAAAAATGTATAAATAAATAAATGCAAAAATAAATACATGCATTTAAAAATAAATATAAGAAATAAATACAAAATAATTGCATTAATAAATTAAAGAAAAAATAGATAAATTGTAATAACAATAAATCCATAAATAAATAAAAGTCAAAATTAGAAGCAAATTACACAGATATATCAATTTATGTCACATTTTATCAATTAATTAATGGCTGCATCAGGGGGAAATCGTGCAGATATAGATACACAAATACATACATTTAAAAATAAATATGAAATATATATAAAAGTGAAAAAATAGATAAATAATTAAATAAAAGTAAATACATAAATAAAAGGGTAAATTAAACAGAAGAGTAAATAAACAAATTAAGGGGAATTAATGCAAGACAAATAAATTAAGAATCAAATCAAAACAGAAATATCAATTTATGCCACATTTGATTAATTAATTTATGGCTACATTTAGTTTTAATATTATTTTTGCAACATTTAATGATTTATTTATTTATCGAGTCATTATTTATGTATTCATTTATTGTTTTGCATAATTTCTAGGATACTGGACTGCACAGCACAGCAATCTTTCTCAGAGTAGGTTCACATCTGTATTTATGATCTGAAATCACTGCAAGGTGTCTTTACTCTGCCGACACTTTGCAGCCCAACTCGAGACACACGCTGGAAGCAAACACTGTTTTTGTGCTCAAGTCGTGTCCTGAGTCTTGGATTTCCTCAGTTTCTCATGTTTACGCTGTTGTTTTTCCCCCGTCAGCCCGTCTGGATGTGTCAGCAGCTCAGAGTTACAAGAGAGAAATCACGTCTAATGAGGTGAGTGTGTTACTTCCTTCCTACGAGAAAACCAGCCCTGAAACCCTGCAGACAGACAGACACACAGACAGACAGAGAGACAGACAGACAGACAGACAGACAGGCAGACAGACACACAGACACACAGACAGACACACAGACAGACAGACAGACACACAGAAAGACAGGCTGTCTGGCTGAAGAGCTTTTTTTTTATGAAGCAATATCACTGAATCATTGATAACCTTTTGTCATCCATTATCTCCCGGCTGAGAGGGAGAAAGGGAGAGAATACGGGTCTGAAGCCTGTTTCACATAACATGTTGGTTTTTTACACGGTTTTAGGGACGGGTTTAAATCCACTTATTACAAATCTCACTAGAGAGGACATCTGAATATGAAACTAGAAAACCTGATGAATCCATCGGTACCAACCACGTCTAGCTGGCTTGTCGGGAAGGAGGATAAATGGCCATCTAGAGACCTAGAGCATTCAGAGGATGGATGGATCAAACTAGAGACCTAGAGCATTCAGAGGATGGATGGATCAAACTAGAGACCTAGAGCATTCAGAGGATGGATGGATCAGACTAGAGACCTAGA
>CAKAOH010017142.1:411-20294 GCA_916701665.1 Sebastiscus tertius | reverse complement strand
ACACACACACACACACACACACACACACACACACACACACAGGAGCAGCAGCGGCAACTAGCCAGTGGAGTCACAGTGACCATGTGGTCTGGACCATGTGTAAACTGATAGACACAAATCCTTTAATGTTGTGTGCTACATTGTAGACTATGAAATGTTAAAACGAGTGCAAATGACAATGTGTCAGTACATTCTATAGGTACAATGGTTTGGTCTAGAAAAATGTCATGTAGCATGAAATAAGCAGCCATTGTGACATGCTAGACTAACAGACTTATATTCAGACATAGACTGCAAGTCAGTGAATCAGTGACACAGCATAGCTGACCTTGAAGGCTGATTGTGAGGCACTGGAGGGGAGATTTCCAGCGGTGGCAGCTCACAGTCCAGTGGCACATCCTTCATTTCACCCTCCACGGCCTTCACATGGTTGTGTCCAGAAGGTAACCACCAAGTTGCGAAATGTGCGAAAATTCTCGCGAGACTCGTTGTTCGACGACCTTTCCTAACCTTAACTATTCAAGATCAACGCCTAACCTCAACCATTCAAGGTCAATGCCCAACCTTAACTATTTAAGGTCAATGCCCAACCTTAACCGTTTAAGGTCAGTGCCCAACTTTAACCATTCAAGGTCAATGCCCAACCTTAACTGTTCGAGGTCAATGCCTAACCATGACTATTCAAGGTGAGTGCCTAACCTTAACCGTTCAAAGTCAATGCCCAACCTTAACCGTTTGAGGTCAATGCCTAACCTTGACCATTCAAGGTCAATTCTTCCCTTAACCATCTTGCGAGAGTTTCTTGGGGTTACCTTCTAGACACTGCCCCTTCACACTGTGCTTACCAGTGGTTTTAAGTTTTAAATCAAACCACCCCCTTTTAACTTTTCCACATGCAGTTTTGTCTTGGTCCAGCATTATCCACGCCGGTGACACCTTCTGAGCCATCACTCTTCTGATCACAATTTTGTTATGATTATTGTTAGTATTAATTGCTTAATTGCTTGTAGACATACAAGCGCTATGCTTCGTGTTAGTTAATAGTTAGTTAATAGTCTAGTAAATTGTTTATACAGAGCACTTAAAACACAGAGGGACTTTTTTTACAAAAGACCAACTTTGGAAGATACTCAAGCTTCGTATTAGCTTCAGCTGAACTTTAGAATGCACAGAAGAGAACAAGGACTGGGGATTTGTGGACTTTTGCCATAGCAGCTTGTGAATCGGAAGCGTGAAATTCAAATACATTTGTAAGGATGCATGTCATTTGTTTCTGCTGCAAACTAGATGTTCGTATTAATAGTAATAGACGGAGAGAAAGAAAAAACATGGGAAGAAGGGAGTTAAACTTCCGTTCAGTCTCCTCCTGATCACGGTCACTGTGTTTTAATGCAGTCAAATTGTCTGTTTCTGTTGTTAGACAGCTGAACGAGTGTGAACTTAAAGGGGACATATCATGAAAAACTCACTATTTCAGTGCCTCCCAATACACAAACTGTGAAATAAGACAACCCAGTTAGTTTTTTGTGGGCTGTCTAGATCAGAAAACAAGATATTCAACAAGCCATTCAGATTTGACTTCCTATGTCACATGCAGGCTCATTAGAATATATATAAAAGCGCCATGTTTTTCTCTCAAGCCAATCAGGGCTGACTGGGCTTTTTCAGGAGGTCTTACAGAGACAGGCGCTAAAAAAGAGTGTTTCAGACAGAGGGTGAATACAGGAATATTTAGACATAAAGGATGTAAAATAATGAGTTTTTGGAACATTAAAGCATGTAAACATGTTCTAGTAGAAACCCAAAATACAAGTATGATATGTCATCTTTAAATACTATGTTGACACGCAGTCATTACCAAGCTGCTGGGCTGCAGATTAAAATCACTATCTTTCGATCACAGCATCGTCTGACAAAATAAATAAAAATAGGGGTTAATGGCAGCAGCTGTGGTGTGAGGTTTGGCTATATTGACATTTAAAATGATGACGGGAAAAGTTAGGAGCAACAAAAGCATGTCATATTCAAACGCAGCCCCAAAGCATCGGTTACCTGTTCCAAATGAGCTGCAAAAGTGTATTTATGCTTGTGAAACACGCAAAATGTTGTCAAAACATTTCTAAATGTGGCCGCTGAAGAACAGATGCTCTGCTTCTGAAATGTTTTCTGTGTACATTGAAATCGCAACAGAGCCAGAGAACACAATTTAGATGTCTAAAACAGAATGTATGAACACTGAAGCATGTTTTTTTGTGAGACTGTCTCCATCTTCTCACTTCTCTGCATGTGTTTTGAATCTTGATGTAACTGTCCATGATTCCCTGAGGCAAAGATGGCTCAGAGCGACCACATCAGGACAACCACAAGTGACTTATTGAGTATCGGATAGTATTATCTTGTCTTCCCTCATATTGTGGCCGCACTGAGAGTTGATGTAAGTCATAACATAGAGCCACAGTGGTTGGGATATTCTTTAGCTTAGTTTTCAGTTAGCCTGTGCACGACATGCAGAATGCTGAGGAATGTCAATGCTCTTTGAATGCTTGTTCTTTTATTCTCATTATTTGTGAACAAAAAACAACAGATTTTTTAAAATTCACTTTAATTGAAAGAACAGATAAACCTAGGCCATTACTCAAGTCCGACTCAATATTCAAGACTTTACTGTCTCATATGAATGAAACAAATACAAGCTAAACACAGCAAAGTACAGGTGTAAATATTTAAAGACACACTGATGACCACAGAAATACCTGCTTACTCATATATACATACAAATTAGGGCTATCAATCCATTCAAATTGTTTTTTTTTTTATTTTTATTTTTTATTATTTGTTCAAAATGTACCTTAAAGGGAGATTTGTCAAGTATTCAATACTCTTATCAACATGGGAGTGGACAAACATGCTGCTTTATGCAAATGTATGTATATATTTATTACACAAACACAAAACAATGACAGATATTGATCCAGAAACCCTCACAGGTACTGCATTTAGCAAAAACAATATGCTCAAATCATAACATGGCAAACTGCAGCCCAACAGGCAACAACAGCTGTCAGTGTGTCAGTGTGCTGACTTGACTATGACTTGCCCCAAACTGCATGTGATTATCATAAAGTGGGCATGTCTGTAAAGGGGAGACTCGTGGGTACCCAGAGAACCCATTTACCCATACATTCACTGATCTGGAGATCAGAGGTCAAGGGACCTCTTTGAAAATGGCCATGTCAGTTGTTACTTATCAATTGTACTACATTTTGAGCATTATTTATCTTCCTTTCCGATAAGCTAGCATGACATGCTCCTTATGTTTTCTAGTTTCATATGATATCTTCTAGCTCTAAAACTGAACCTGCTACAGCCTCTGAAAGACAGTAAAGTTGGTCGGGATAGCGGGTTGAGAGAATACAGCTTCTCTTTGGAATTGAAATAGAGTAGATGGAATTGAAAGGGATATGCAGCCAGTCCTGATGTGGAAGTAGGTGACCGTAGTTGTACTACTGGCACAATCAACACTTACACACCTCTGGCCACTGTGGGATTTGTTGGTAGCTCAGTGAAACATCTCAGTCACTGACAGCTGGTCGAGACTGGGAAAGGGAGGGGGTGTGTAAATTGATTTGAAGGTCAAATGATCATGAATAATTAATAATAATAATTAAGGAGAGGAAGAACAACGTTCACTGTGTAGTGAAGACTGGGAGACACAGAGAGAGAGGTTGGCAGATGGAAAAAGAGGAACGGTAGACATATGGTGGAGAAAGAGAAGCTTAAGAGCAGAGGAGTGGATGGACTGAAGAAGAAAGAGAGAGAAAGTGGGTTAGAGCTGTGAGTGTGGAGCAGGTTGGTAGATGCCAGCACAGCCCTGTAATGCTTAATCCTGCCCTCTTTGTTTCCCTCACACACACACACGCACGCACGCACGCACGCACACACACACACACACACACACACACACACACACACACTGGCACTATTGAGCAGCGGCCCCGGGGATCAGTGAGTAGAAGTATTTGGAAACGCAGGGTGGCCAATGCCGCAATCGATGTCACACTTCCCTCCCTCAGCCCAGTCCACTTCTTGTTCCTCATCCCATAGCGCTCCTCCTCCTCCTCCTCCTCCTCCTCAATGTTGTCTCACAAACAATGTGAGGGCCCACTCACTGAGAGTGAATGTGAACTGATGAAGTAAATATAATATTGGGAAAACTAAAGGAGCTACGTCGAATAATATTATGGAGAATGTAAACTGTGTTTTTGTTTTCACGCATGTTTCTTTTGACTTACTGTTGTAAAAATTAAAAATGCAATTCAAACTGCTTAAAACTGCCACAATTTTTATTAGACACAAAAAGACCTAACCAGACTGGTCAAGTCTCTATTGATAGCAACACCTGAGAACAGCTGTCAGTGTGTCAGTGTGCTGACTTGACTATGACTTGCCCCAAACTGCATGTGATTATCATAAAGTGGGCATGTCTGTAAAGGGGAGACTCGTAGGTACCCATAGAACCCATTTACATTCACTGATCTTGAGGTCAGAGGTCAAGGGACCCCTTTGAAAATGGCAGACCAGAAAGGACATCTTGGATCGCACTTCATTGGCTGACCAGTACCAGTAGACACATGCCCACACCATTGCAGACCCTTGCCAGTGTCGGATTACTATTCATTGAACATAGCCTGAGTAGAACAGCATGATATTTAGGTAATAAGTTGAGGCCATGTATATGATTATTACAGGATATGACCCTTACTTAACTCTTCTGTCCTCCTCTCCTCTCAGGACCTCTCCTTTCAGGTGGAACACTGGTACGAAGGAGCGGATGCTAATCAAGGTGACTGACAGAGAGCCCAGCTTCTTGGCCCACCAGGGTAATGGTTATTCCCCCTGCGACCCCCCCACCACCCCTGGTCCTCCTTCTGCAGGGGGCACCGCCCCACGAACCCGCCGTTCCTCTGGAGGAAACCCGCCTCCGGAACCCGACGGCTCCCCCGTCCTCTACACCGAGCGTCGTCAGTCTCCCTTCCTGAAGCGAGCCGAGCTGGGCGGCACCGGGACCCACCGCCGCTCCTCGGCCGACTCCCAGCCTCCCTCGCCCCGCTACGCCTATGAGCCCCCGCTGTACGAGGAGCCGCCGTCAGAGTACCAGCCCCCTCCCATCTACGAGGAGCCTCCCACTGACATGCACCTCGCCGAGGCCTTCTACGGCACCGGCAAGTCACCTGCTCGCAAGTCTTCGGCCCCCCTCTATCACTCCCCCAAGCAGGGCCAGTCGCCCTACGGCCAGCTGGTTTTGACCAGGCAGAAGTGTCCAGAAAAGACCCAGAGTCTGGAGTACAGTCCTGTGGGGAAGGAGTACGTCAAGCAGCTGGTGTACGTAGAGCAGTCGTCTTCCAGCCCTCGCTTCAAGACCGCCGACCGCCTGCTGCGTTACGGCACTACGGGGGGCTACGGTGGCTCATATGGGGGGTCCTATACTCTGCAGCACAGCCAGTCTCTGATCAGGGATCCCCGCCTACTGCTGGACTACAGTGGGGAGGGTGGAGAGGGAGGCCAGAGGTTGCTTTATGAGGACTCCATATCCTGGACGTCCAGTCACACCCACTCCCTCTCCTCTTCCTCTACAGGCGGTCCTGGGGCTTTCTCTCCCGGAGGTAACCGCAAACGCAAAAGCCGCAAGCCGTCCCTCCCCCAGGAGCTGGCACGCTGCGGGGGGCTGGAGGGGGAGCTGACAGGCACGGCGTCCGAGGCCATGCTGGCCCAGGCCAGGCTGGCGTGGGAGGCCCAGCAAGTGATGAAACAGAGGAGCAGTTGGGACTCGGGGCAGGGCGGGGGGGCGGCCCAGGGCTCCAAAGACGGCTACGAGAGCGACGGGGCGTTGCCTCTGCCGTTACCGGGACCGGTGGTGAGGGCGTTCAGCGAGGACGAGGCGCTGGCGCAGAGCGACGGCCACCACTGGAAACGCAGCACCTTCGATCGGCTGGGCTTCCCCCAGGCTCTGCTGGAGAAAAGCCTCTCGGTCCAGACCAACCTGGCCTCCCCTGAGCCTTACCTCCACCCATCACAGGTACTGCTGCATGCTGGGAGTCTGTGTCCACATTAAGGAGTAGAATTCCACTTTATTACAACGTCTTATTTGTCATGGTTCGGTCATTATTTCTATCAGTTTACAACCTGTCTGATCTCAGCTATTACTTTGATGAGTAAAATGTTATAAAACAGATCAAAATGATGAGAAAACGACCAAAATAAGACCCAAGTTTTAATAAGTTAGTTAGTTAGAGTTATCATTTTAGGATATCAATACCAATCAGTTTATAATGAAGTGATTTTGGCTCTCTGGCTACTTAGTTGTCTCAGGTTAGGAATGTGACTTTCAATAAAAACACTCTAATTAAATAATTAAATAATGATTCAAAAAATAAATATAATTTAAAAAAATAATATTTAAGTAAAAACACTCTAATTAAATAATAATTAAAAGATAAATATTATATGAAAAATACAATAAAAAATAAGTAAAACATAATTACACATTACACAATAATTAAATAATAATTAAATAAATAAATAAATATAATAAAAAATCTAAATAGTAATTAAGTAAAAACACTATAATTTATATTATTGACAAATAATTAAAAGATTATTGTATATCCAATATGTTAAAACAAGATGTAATTGATTAATTCCAGAACACTTTTTTTGACAACATATAGCTATATCGAGCCAGGTGTGAAGTCACCTGATGTTTTGAAGGATTTCCAGATGGTTCTGCAGAGCTGTTGTGGTTACAGTATAATCTGATTCATGTACACACACACACCATCAGTGAATGGCCCAGTCAGTCTGATATTGTCCTGTGGTTGGAAGTCATGGATGTTTCATGTAATGCTGCTGAACCTCAGATTGGCTTATATAACAGTCACACTGCTGCCTGGTCCAATGAGACACTATCACTGCACCCACAGCAGCACCATGCTCAGGGAACACACACATATAAACACGCCAAGAATAGCAAAGCAAAGGATGTGCAAATGTGGTTATTGCACCTGCTTTAACTATCTTATAATTATATGGCATCATTCAGTGAATTTAGAAATCCTTGATTAGCAACAGCTTCATTTTCCTTTATTATTATGTAGAACATCTCCGGACAGTGTACACACATCCTGACTGAACACATCCAGTCCTGGAAAAGCTTTGCTTTCCTTTGATATCTTCATCAGCAAATGGAAATGTAGATGCTCATGCTGCCTTCACATGGGGTCGTGTTTACCGTGTTCCAGATGAACGCCCCCCTCTTGTGGTATTCACAACCTCGTAAGTGGAAATTTTCTGAAAGCTCAGAGTTCACGAGTTGTGACGTGTTTGCTGACGTTAATAACGTTAATTTTTCGGTGCATAATAAGTAGGGCTGTCAATGGAAATATTTAATCGCGATTAATCGCATGATTGTCCATAATTAATCGCAAATTAATCACACATTTTTTATCTGTTCAAAATGGACCTTAAAGGGAGTCAAGTATTTAATCCTCTTATCAACATGGGAGTGGACAAATCTGCTGCTTTATGCAAATGTATGTATATATTTATTATTGGAAATCAATTATCAACACAAAACAATGACAGATATTGTCCAGAAACTCTCACAGGTACTGCATCTATGCCTTTGAAAATGGCCGTGCCAGTTTCTCCTTGCTAAAATTTTCCATAAGTTTGCAGCGTTATTTGAGCCTGCTACAACCTCAAATTCACAAGTTGCGTTAATGTGTAAAGGGAATAAGTTGCATTACAACGGATTTGCGTTAACACGTTATTATCACGTTAACTTTGACAGCCCTAATAATAAGTTCATATATTGTAATTTTAGTCGTATCCTATAGAGCTTTTCTTCATAATTTTATATGTATATGTATATATGTCTGAGGGGGGGGTTGTATGAGGTACTTATCAATAGTCAGTGTATTACCTACAGTAGGTGGCGGTCGGCATGCCCCCAGTTTGGAGAAACAGACAGAAGTTAGCGCACGGAAGCAAAGCAATGTACTGCTGTGAACGGGGGCAGCAGCAAAACAGATTTTAGACACCTGAAAGAAGACCCACCTTAAAAAAATCTATATCAGTACGCTATATTTAGAATATTTTCACCGCTTTCCTTTGCCATCAGACAGCCCTTTCCGACGGGGGACTGAAGCTGTTGTATCATCTATGTTCTTGCCAAGCCACCAGACTTCATTTGAAAAAAACAGTAATTTGACCTGGCAGAACACGGGGGCTGCTGGTCTACCGCTGCATCGATTGGTTAGTTTGTTTGTATTCATGTGTGACTTTGGTTAGTTTGGATTTACCAAAGTCACACAATAGCACAAACAAACTAACTGATCGAGGCAGCGGTAGACCAGCAGCCCCCGTGTTCTGCAAAGTCAAATTACTGTTTTTTTCAATGAAGTATGGTAGCTTTGCCGAGAGCATAGATAACAGCTTCAGTTCCCCGTCAGAAATATAGACTGAATAGCTGTCTGACAGCAAGGTAAACCAGTGAAAATATTCTAAATATAGCGTACACCTAAAATGATATGCATTTTTTTAGGTGGGCCTTTCTTTAAGTGGCTAAAATACATTTTGCTGTAGGCCCCATTCACAGCCCTGTATTGCTTTGCTCCCGTGTCGGTACTCTGTGTACACTGTGTTTCTACACTGGGGGCGTGCCGACTGTCATCTACAGTAGGTAATACACTGACTATTGATAAGTAGCTCATACAACTCTTCAAAACACCAAACTATCCTTTTAATGTAAAGCAACAGCAGCAAGAAATGTCTTACAATGTACACAATGTGTGTCCCCAAATGCTGTATATGCATGCTGGTTTATTGTACTGGCACCAATTTATGCATAGAACATGGGAATGGGATGAGTCTCCGGGTAGCTCACTAAAGGAACGCTGAAGTATGTCTTTATCAGAGTTGAACGGGTTGACTCTGATGATGCAGTCATGTTAAATTTGAAGTCATAGAACTGATTAAATCAGTTAGAAGATGTCCGTGTGCCAGTCAGAAATGTGTGATGTGATGATCTGTTGCAGTCTGAGAGTACTGTGAGTTTGCCTAAAACAGCCTAGAAACAGATGGATGTTGGAGTTTTTTAAGTGTGATATAAAGAGACAGACGTGAAATGAACACATAAGCACTGGTTGGTGTGACATGTGCCTTAATCTGAGTCCCCAGTGGCCCTGAGGACATAAGAGGGCCGGGAAGCACTTAGCCAAGAGGAAAATAGGCTGTCGCTCCTCTCTGGGTCTGTCCACTCCCACCATTTTTATTTCTCTTGCTTTCTCTTTCTTTTTTAAATTCAGCAATGCACCGCTTCAGTTTAAAGCTGAGAGCGTGAAGGGAGGAATATGCTGAGCAGAACACACCTTTGAAAGAAGAGAAAGAGCAGCAGTGGACGAAGTGGATGGAGAAGAGGAGAGAGAGAATGAAGGATTAAATGAACAGGGAGAGAATAGAGCGATGACAGGGTTTTTTTTCAGCAACAGAGAAGGACTGAGGATACCAGAATAGTTGTCCTGTAAAATTAAAAGCCTCCATTACAGGAGCTACTTGTAATAAACCACAAGCAAAGGAAACATGTGAATGAACCTTTATTCCACAGAAATCTCAATGACATCAGAGAAAAGGCGAATGCAGCACAAGAATTAGGGCTGTCAATTGATTGAAATATTTAATTGCGATTAATCACACATTTTTTTATCTGTTCAAAATATACCTTAAAGGGAGATTTGTCAAGTATTTAATCCTCTTATCAACATGGGAGTGGACAAATATGCTGCTTTATGCAAATATATGTATATATTTATTATTGTAAATCAATTAACAACACAAAACAATGACAGATATTATCCAGAAACCCTCACAGGTACTGCATTTAGCATAAAACAATATGCTCAAATCATAACATGGCAAACTGCAGCCCAACAGGCCATTTTCATTCACATATCTGGAGGTCAGAGGTCAAACCTCCGGAAGATTGACTGCGTTAATGCGTTAACGTAAATTAGTGGCATTAAACGAATTTGCATTATTGCGTTAACTCTGACAGCCCTAACAAGAATAGAAAGAGTTATACACAGTTCTATACACTATACTACATATCCTACTTCCTTCATGTTGACTTTCTTCCATACAGTCTCTACCTTGCAGCCATAAAAGGCTCTTGCAGTCGTGATGTTCGCGTGTTTGAATAACTTTTCTTGCAGAATTTTTTTGTTGATCCTCAGCTGTTACCTTAGATTGTTATTTCAACCGAGACACTGGACCCTTTGTTGCACTAACCTTGTGCATATTGACGTATTAATACGTCAGTATTAATCCCAGTCAGCTCCCCCTGAGCGCTAAAGAAACCTTCAGCTCTCCATCCACTCTCAATGATCATCAGCAGCAGCAGCACGGAGATGAATGACATGTTCTGCTTCCTCTCTCCCTCTCTGTCTTTCCTCCTCTTTCCTCTGTTGTCAGTCGGAGGACCTCGGAGCCTGTGCCCAGTTTGAGGCCAGTCGAAATGCCAGGAATATGATGCCGAGCGCCAGCTGTGGCATTTTCCCAGAATTCACCCTGAGAAAGCCTTCCTCAGAGACCGACATCGAGAACTGGGCGTCCAAGCACTTCAACAAACACACACAGGTAATCAAGAGGACGTGTGGATCTGACTCTTGTTGGTGTTTCTGTCCTAACTGTTTATAAGATTGTCTCCAGAATGTTGAGGGATATCTAGAAATAGTTTATTCTCATGTGTACGTTTCCTGCAGTGAAAGACGTGGTCATGTCATTTCACTCTTATCTGAGCACTTTCTTTATCAAGTTTCAACATTTCATACCGTATATTCATCTTTGTCAGATCAAAATATTACTGTATATATTCAGTATTACACTGTTTGTGGAAAACCCTTCAAAATGTATTGTTTCAGTTATCAGCTGATCACTAATCAGGTTTAGCTACTCAGGAAATAACACGAGTTGAGCTTGAAGGCTCTTTCTGGAACTTGGAAACAGCAGCTTGACATAAACCTCTAAACAATAGGTCCATGTTGTTTCTGGTCTCAACATCTGGTTGAAAGCTTCAGAAACATCAAAGTTGGACTGTGTGTTGAGATTATTTTTGAGTTGATCTGATGTTTTGATTGAGGTTTGTTTGTTTTAACAAGTTAGTCCGTTCAGACCGAAATTCATACAGAGCAAAAATGTTCATTCCATTCAATATAACAAAACATTTAGACATGACTTCAATAGAAATACTACACAGACAGGTCATAGTATGTTCTGTGAATGTTAATTATATCCAGACATATTGATCACCTCATCCTTCACTCACCATGTTTGTCCATTTCAAAACATACGTGCATGTGCACTCATTTCTGTAATGCATTTAATAGAGAACTCCAGGGATGACGTGTTGTTGTAGGCCAACAAGGAAGTTAGCATCGCCCTGGTTCCCTCGTCAAAAAGACAATGGGATTTTTCCATTGGGTTTTGGATTATTGCAGGAAATAATCTCTGTGGCAAACACACGTTTATGATGCCCACATGTTTTGTTCAAGAAGATAATCTTCACAAATGAACACCACTTTTATGATTTTTGAAGCGTAACCGCAATCTCCAGAAGTGAAAAGCTAACATTAGACTAGAAACGGACTACACCATGGTGATGACGTTTAGTCGTCTCATTTAGCCACTTGTTAGCAATGGTCTTTTTTAACACGCATAAAAGCTTCAAAATTCATGAGTGGGATATTTACTGACGTATTTTATATCTCGTAGAACAAAACGTTAAAATCTCTTCAGCTTGTGTTAACCACAGACCTGATTTCAGGCATCTAACTAAAAACCCATTGACTTCCAGGCGAGGGAACCGGAAGTGCTAAAATGCAAACTCATTTCCTGGTTTGAGGACTCATTCCTGTAGCACTCTATTGAAGAATATAATTTTGAATAGCATCTTGCTATTAGTATTACAGCTTAGAATAATGATCATACTGTTTATTTGTTTGGTGTTTGAAAGAATTTGAAAGCTTGAAAATGAATTATTTAAAAACAAAAAAAAGGATAGTGAATGTGTTTCACTCATCTCTTTGCTTCTGTATAATGTCCTATATCTGTAACTGTATATCTGTCTTCTCTGATCTCTGATTTCAATGTTAGGCCCCATAAAATCCAGATGACATATAAGACACTTTCATTTGCACTTAGGCCAAATACAGTATATCCATCTCTGTTGACTAGATCACAAATCTGATCGCAGTTCTTCTTTGTTTTCCCGGCTATAATGTAAATCAGGAGCCGCGTTAGGAGGGAGATCAGATGGTATCTCTCCCTGTTTCTCTGCTACTCCTCTAACCCTTTTGTTTCTCTCCATCCCTTGCTTGTTTCCTCAGGGTCTGTTTAGAAGAAAGGTGTCCATTGCCAACATGCTGGCCTGGAGCAGCGAGCCCATCAAGAAGCCCATGATTGTGACTTCAGACCGCACCGTGAAGAGGGAAGCGGTGGACATCTTTAAGCTCATTCAGACCTTCATGGGAGACCGTCGCTCCAAGGCCGACGCCCTCCAAGTGGCTCTGGAGGTCTGTGGACAAGCCTGAACCCCTCCTCTGGTCTCCCCTCCTCACACTCATTTACACATCATCTCGCTAACTCCTTCATCTCTCACCTTGGCATCCCGCTGTAGGGATTTGACTTTGGTCTGAACCTGACACTTTATCTTCAGGCATAGATACATTAGAACTCCAAGCCTAGATGTTAGCAACACCTTCACTGTGAAATGATAACTGGTCTGGGATCTGTACACAAGTGTTCTGCAGTGTCTGCAGATGACAAACTGAGCCGGGATCACTTGCCTGTCCTCTCTGTGGTACTGCTGAAGAGTGCAGGTTTGCAGGTGTGATTTAGAAAACTGCACACAGGCATGCTTACAAATTTACTTTTATAAATCACAATCAAGTGGAAAATGTGCACATGTAGACAAGCGTCACATTCTGCCCACCACACTCCCACAGTTATCCATAAATGGTCAATGCAAATCCCCTCATGAATATTAAAAGCGGCAGCAGTGTTTAAAAGGCTGATGGCTGCAGCAGCTGTTAATGCAGTTAGTGCAACTAACAGAGCAGCTCCTGAAATGTTCTCAGACGTGGAAGTGGCAGCAAACTTTGCATTCATTGAGTTTTTTTAGCCATTTGGGGCTACAGAGCAAGTTGTAAACACAATATTGATATGTTATTACCCAGTTGATATGATCATATGTGTTAGCAGTGGCCTGTTGACATATACGTCAGACACAGAGAAACATGATCATTCATTTGGAGTCTTTGTGTTTGTGTCCATCTGGGGCCGTGTTACAGAAATGTCCCATCTTAGAGCTTCAGTAGGGAGAATATTTTTGACTTAAAAAATTCCATAATAACCTTTCAGCTTCTTGTAATTCAAGTGTTTAAAACTAGACTGCTGCTCCTCCTCATGGCTCTGTTTTCAGGCTTTCGAACATCTAGCCTGTGACAGGAGACTTTGACCAATCACAGGTCATTTCAGAGAGAGAGTGTTCCTATTGGCTGTGCTCCTGCTGGTGGGCGGTGCTTGGTATTTCCTCAACAGATCTCAACATGGCCGCCGGGTCACAAACTTTCTCATTTTACAGCTAAACAGTACACTACAAGATGATTCTGAGAACATTTGAGGAGAGAAATAATCATTACAGTAACAGAATATTGATACCTATTTGATCAGCGCTGCCTAGTTTCACCGTTTGATCGAAGTTCCCAAGTGATTGACAGCTGCTCAGAGACGGCAAGGCTCCAGCTCGGCTCTGATTGATTGTTTTCCTCCAGTCAGTGAAATCTTGCAGATGCCATGAGGAGCACCGGAGGACACAGAGACACATGATTTTTTTCAGATTACCTGTCTCATGCTCTACTGTCAGGATGTAGTGATATCAAAATAACTTTTTTAATCATATTTCTACCCGCTGCTGCTGTAAGTCTTAAGATAGGAAGAGTCAAAGACGAAAAGTATGACAGAAGGAAATCCTAACTAACTTTAAGAATCCTATCTTATCTCACGTCATCTTATCTTATCTCAGGTTAGGAAATCCTAAATACTCAATCAAACATCACTTATCAACTTCTATGTCTGTTACCTGGCAACCGACGCAACTTTTCTCATCTCGCCGAGCTAAACAACTTTGTAGCTGTTGTTTTTCTCGTTGACACATACTGAAACTGACATTGAAACATACAAAAAATGGAGCAAAAACAACAGCGAGCGCTTAACTTCAAGACAGATGAGTTAGAGGTGTCGTTAACATCTGGAGAGAAATCCAAAGATGTTCCTTTTGGGAAGTTTACAACAACGCTAACGCAGGAGATAAAAGAAAGAGAATGGACTAAGATTGCAAACACAGTCTCCACCGTATCAACGGAGCGTTGATGCTATCAGAAAGAAAAGAAGTGCACTGCAGAGGAAGGCAGCTCTTATGTCCAGAGAGCAGAAGAAAAGTAGTGGGAAAGTGAAAGTTAGGACAGCTTAACGGTTATCCTAAAGTTAGGAGAGGTTATTGAAGATTTGGGGAAGTTAGGATCCTTGTGTAATACACTTTTCCTGTCCTAAGTTAGGACAGGAACATTGACTTAGGAACTGTTCATCTGTAATGGCTTTTTCTATCCATCCATCCATCCATCACGTGTATATAGTGCAAGTCATTACGCAGCATGTGTAGACAGCTGGACTCATTACAGTAGATCTGTTGTATCAGATGCTCTTGAGACAGACGAGTGAAGCAGCTCCCATGTAGACAGGAGCCTCAGCAAGGTTTCTGAACGATCACTGATAAGAAGTACGTGTATCTAATATTTATCCTTCCCTCATTGATATGAATGAGTTGAACCAAATATTCTAAACAGCTCTCAGAATAACACAATATAGTTCAACAGCAGACCCAAACCACAGCCACCAACATAATGAACTTTCATTCACAAAGAGAAGAGCTCACCCTACAGCTGTGTACCTGTCTCCGTCAGGTGGTGGTGCGCGGGTGGAGCAACCAGGGTCTGCGTGATGAGCTCTACATCCAGCTGTGTCGCCAAACCACGGAGAACTTCCGCTACGACAGCCTGGAGCGAGGCTGGGAGCTGATGGCCATCTGCCTGGCCTTCTTCCCCCCCACACCGCGCTTCCACACCTACCTGGAGGGCTACATCTGCCGACACATGGACCCTCTCAACGACACCAAGGGTGAGGGAGAAACACACACTACAGGATTACTAATTATACAGAGATTATGTATTAAAGGGAACTTGTAAGTTCTCAGAAGGTTTGATGATGGTGGTGATCTCTGTACAGATGTCTGTCCATCCACTGTTGTTGTGTTAACTACTGGCTCAGGTTGCTATGAACCTTATTTTTGATATTCATGGTCTCCAGAGGGTGGCTCTGAACTAAATTTCCCCGTTGACCAGTGATTTGGTCCATGACATTATGTCAAAAAAAGTATGAAAAAGGTTTTGGAGAAAAGCTAATGACATGACATGTGGAGAGATGGTGAGCACACAAAGCTCAGGACTGTGACACCAGTTGCATCCCATGTCCCACGTGAGGTTAGTTTAAGCTGTTAAACTTTGGTTGATGTTAGGAAATAATGGTGGTTTAGGTTAAATATTATATAATGGATGTTTATTATTAGGGCTGTCAATCGATTCAAATATTTAATCGCGAATAATTGTATGATTGTCCCATATCGTGCTCATTGTCAGGTTCATACTTGTATTTTGTGTTTCTAATAGAACATGTTTACATGCTGTAATGGTCAAAAAAACATTTTCCTCACATACTGTCTGCCTGAATATGCCTGTATTTACTCTCTGTCTGAAACGCTCCGTTTTAGTGCATTTCAACGGAATTGCAACGGAATTTGCGGAAACAGTTTGGGTCCATGTGTACTTCCTGTCAGCTGATGTTATTCTCATCCACTGCAACAGGAAATAAACTGGGACACATTTAGAATGTTTACGTTTAAAACCGTGTAATGTTCTGAATATTGTATATTTGTGACATCACAAATAGACAGAAATCCTAACGGCTTGATTCAAACGCACAATTTCTGAATACGGGCTGTGTGTATTTCTCCGTATATTGAGTGTTTTGATAGTTTAACAGTATTTATAAAGCACTTAAACCTGCTTTATAATATAAAAGATATGAAAATCTTTTATCGTTTACAATATGGGACCTTTAAGACAAACTCAAGGACTGTCTAGTAGCTGTTCTGGAGCTTTCCATCATATCACATGATCTTCATCAGCAGATGGACTTTGCCCGGCTGTCATGGAATTGTAGATATTCAAACCTCTGAGCACTAGAAAGGACTTCTTGTCCACTTTGGCTTAAAAGTTCAGGTTCAGAGTTCATTCTTGGCCAAACAAGGTCAATTTAGTAGCTGTTCTGGGCATCACTTTTCTTCTTCAATTCCTCTTGTATGGTATAAATGTTCTAAATCAGGCCCTGACTGTAGGTCATTTAACAGACAGAAGTTAAATTATTCTTTATTTCAATACAAATTCTCAGTGTCGAACGATCTCAATGCAGATGTTGTGGCTTTTCAGAGATACATTTCCATGGAAACAGCTGAATACTGCTTATTTTTTGGCATTACAATTGCCACACCACAAGCTCATCGATACAATTACTCAGATTCTGGATTTTGAAATTGTTTAGAGGACAAAAGACTGGTGGATTTTTTGTTATAATGGGGGGATATTGATCTGACCTGCCCTGAGGTCAGTCTTTGGGGAAGACACAGATATACAATCCAACAAACCCCACGTAGAATATCAGCTGCTGTAGAAAGCTCTGTACTCACAGCTCTGAAGGCCGACAAGCAACATGTCAATTTACTAAATAACATCCCACAGCCACTGTCCATGAGCAGGAGTCTCTACAGTACATCTGCTCTGCGTCAGCTGCACTGGTGCTCTGCCCCCCCCTACAGGTGAACAGAGTGAATAACACAGTACTGTCGTCATCTCCCACAGGTGGCTCAGTGCTGATGTAGGACAGACATGCTTTTAGCTTGTGTTTGATGGATACTGACGGGAGCTGACCAGTCCACTTTGTTTTCCTGTTGTAATGGTTACGAGCTTAAATGAACTCAGTACTGGTTATTGTGAGGTTTACTCACTGGAAACAGCACTGCAGGTAAACAGACTTTCAGCTATAGAAAAAAAGCGTAAACAGCTGATCAGAAATATTGAAGTATTGTCGATATGTCAGTTTCATTTCATTTCAAAATGTATTTCCAACATGTAAAATAAAAAAAATAAAAATAAAATGATCATACAAACAAGTGGACAGCCAGAAAAAAGTACTATTTACATACAGAAAAGCATAAGAAAAGTAAATTGTCAAACAGTTGATGCCTTGGTTTACATATTCAAAAAAGATTGAAAAGAAGTACAAACTTATTTACCCCCCCTCTTCTTGATAAGTCATTCATTGATAATTAACCAGCTTCCTTATCAGCTAAACATATACTTTCATTAATTTTCCTAAACTTGTCTAAATATCATAATTATTACCTTTTATCTCTGTCATACAAAAATATAAATTACTGATATAATTATCAAAATATGAATTCATCATCAATCAAGAATACCAATTCATTACTTATAAATGTTTCATAATCAAAATACCAATTCATTACTTACATATTTCTATCTGAATCTTTCAGGTTCATAGCTGTATTTTGGGTTTTTACTGAAACATGTTTACATGCTTGAATTTTCAAACACATTCTTTTTCTGATCCTGTCAGTGTGATTATACCTGTATTCACCCTCAGTCTGAATCGCTCCATTTTAGCAGCTGTGTCTTTAAAGAGGACCTATTATGCTTTTGTGCTTTGTCCCTTTCCTTTAGTGTGTTATTATGTTTATCATGCATGGTCTTCAAAGTTACAAAGCCCAAAGCCCACGCCAAAGGGAGTTCCTCTCCCCCACAGAAACACTGCTCCTGAACTGCCTGAAACGCCACGCTTGAAGTTGCATACCGGCTAGTTTGGCACGCCCTCAAACAAAACTAGTTAGAGCGGAACTGGAGCAGAGTGTAAAGAGTTTGGTTTGATTGACCAATCACAACAGAGTGGGCCAGCTGACCAATCAGAGCAGACTGGGCTTTTTGAGAGGGCGGGCTAGAGCTCAAACAGAGCGTTTCAGACAGAGGGTGAAAAGAGGTGCGGCAGCACAGCCGGTGTGAGAAAAATAATGTGTTTTTTGAACATTAAATCATGTAACTACACCAATCAGCCTTAACATTCAGACCACTGACAGGTGAAGTGAATCACATTGACTATCTGGTTACCATGGCACCTGGCAGTGGGGGGGATATATTAGACAGCAAGTGAACATTTTGAACTTTGAACTTTTTGTTGGAAGCAGAAAAAATGGGCCAGCGTAAGGATGTGAGCGACTTTGACGAGGGCCAGATAGTGCTGTCTAGACGACTGGGTCAGAGCATCTCCAGAACTGCAGCTCTTGTGGGATGTTCCCGGTCTGCAGTGGTCAGGACCTACCAAAAGTGGTCCAAGGAAGGAGAACCAGCGACAGGGTCAGACCCGAGGCTCATTGATGCACGTGGGGAGTGAAGGCTGGCCCGTGTTGTCTGATCCAATAGAAGAGCTACTGGAGCTCAAACTGCTGAAAAAGTTAATGCTGGTTCTGATAGAAAGGTGTCAGAACACACAGTGAGGAGCAGGTTGTTGCGTATGGGGACCGGTCAGGGTGCCTGTGCTGACCTGATGTTATGGCTGATTGGTGTATGTTCAAGTAGAAACCCAAAATACAAGTATGAACCTGGAAATAAGCACAATGGGTCCTCTTTAAGACCTCCTCCTGAAAAAGACCAGTCTGCTTTGATTGGCTTGAGATAAAAATATGGTGCACCTTTGCAAAGGTAGTTGTCAAGCTGTGGGCGGTATATTCTAATGAGCCTGCATGTGACATAGGAAGGGGAGACACATCTGAATGACTTGTTGAATCACATGTTTTCGGATCCAGGCAGCCCACAAACAACTGACTGGGTTGTCTTATCTTACAGTTTGTGGGTTGGTAGACACTCCAGATACCCAGATGGATGATCACACACTGAAAAAGTTTTTCATGATATGTCCCCTTTAAATGAGAGCAAAATATCAAATTGCTAGTTTGATAAAACAATCTTAACTCAAGGTCCACTTGGAAAAAGAGAGAGGTCGACTTTATTACTATTTTGTCAGTCCCAAGTTTAAGAATGAACTTGAACTGACGCTCATGAAAACATATTTATTCCTATTTTCACAATGAGGCTGGAGCTCTCAAAATGATTTATTAGTTTTGATATATTTAATATACTCAAGTCAGA
The DNA here is from genome assembly GCA_916701665.1 of Sebastiscus tertius. Classification (NCBI taxonomy): domain Eukaryota; kingdom Metazoa; phylum Chordata; class Actinopteri; order Perciformes; family Sebastidae; genus Sebastiscus; species Sebastiscus tertius. The sequence continues at coordinate 849 of CAKAOH010017142.1, read as the reverse complement.
CAATAGCATGTGTTTTTTATATGGATACAGTCGGAGCTCTACATTTGAAATTGGCAATAATTACAGCCTGATGTCAGTGTGAACTACAATCATAAGAGTTTGTATAACCTGTAACCTAACTCTGAGTGCAAGTGTGCAGGCTGCTTCACCTTTGACCCCGTGCTTATTAACAAATTCTAACTTCCTGAGGTGAATGAAATTGTTTCTGTTGAACCAGTATGTGGATGCAAACATGACAAAAGGAAATCTTCTAATGGTGTAAATGTGTCTTATTTCCTGTTTCCTCAGGAGTGGCCATTAGCAGCTATGCTAAATACTGCTACAGGAAACTGACAAAAGCTGCTCTGACTGGTGCCAAGAAGGTAAGCAGCTTTGTGTCTTTTCTGTCTTTGTGTTGTTGTCACAACACGAGACATCCAGTAGCTTAAACAAATAGGC
>CAKAOH010017137.1:0-12831 GCA_916701665.1 Sebastiscus tertius | reverse complement strand
CTTTCACAACAATGATCGGCTAGCTGTACATTATCCCTTACTTAGAAATTATTTGTGGAATACGTTGAAACAAACCAAAGAAATATTTCTACTTCATGAAGTTGATCAATGTAAAACAGATATTAGTTCAGAGGATCTTCTGTATCCAGATGTGACCATTTACCAACAATGATAAACATTCACTTACTTTAACAACTAACAGTGGACATTTTCTACACTTTCTTTAAGAAACACAAGTCTTTTGTGACTGCAGACTAAATTTAGTTCAAGAAACATGAAAATATGAAGAAAAGGGCATAAACAACTTTATGGATGTAAGTTATGTTTGTACATAAATCAGGTTCAATTGTTAATTAAAGATATAAGATCTATAATGGTAACAGAGTCAGTGAACTGACCTCAGAGTCTCCAGTCTACAATGTGGATTCTCCAGAAAACCACACATGAGCTCCACTCCTAAATCCTTCAGGTTGTTCTCACTCAGCTCCAGCTCTCTGAGATGGGAGGGGTTGGACTTCAGAGCTGAGGCCAGAGAAGCACAGCTGATCTCTGACAACCTGCAGCTCCTAAAACTGAATAAAGAATAAATGATGGAGATGAAAATCACTTTATAATCCAATCAGATGTGTTGAGGTTTTAAATGTGTAGCTCAACATTACTACGTCCTAATCAATAAGCTTTTCCCTAAAATGAGTAGAGTGACTTTGTCATTGTGTTATTGTGGATCATCATAATGTCAGCCTTCTACAGACATCATCCAAATGTCAACACAACATTCATACACCTATTCATGTCAACACACATCAATAACATGCTGATGATCTCTGTAAAGTCTGGATTTAGAGGATCAATATTATAGTGATCATTTAAACAGCTGCATTTGGTGTGTGTGTGCGTGCGTGCGTGCATGTGTTCTGAATGAACATGATTATTACACAGCTTTGTTGAATACTCGATTCTGATTGGTCAATCATGGCATTCTGTAATTTATTTATAACAGACTGTTGCTATGTATAGCAGACCGTTGCTATGTATAACAGACCGTTGTGATGTATAAGAGACTGTTGCTATGTATAACAGACTGTAGACCGTTGCTATGTATAACAGACTGTAGACCGTTGCTATGTATAACAGACCGTTGCTGTGGACGCAGCTCTGATGTCGGACTCTGGCGGACCGTTTTTGTGTCAAAATGTTTATTTCTTCAGTAAGTAGCTGTGTAATAAGCAGGATAATGTACAGCTAGTGGGTCATTGTTGTGAAAGAATCCCCTGAACGACGATGAGAGACAGCATCGGTCTGTCGGGGATTCTTTCACAACAATGATCGGCTAGCTGTACATTATCCCTTACTTAGAAATTATTTGTGGAATACGTTGAAACAAACCAAAGAAATATTTCTACTTCATGTAAACTTGATCAATGTAAAACAGATATTAGTTCAGAGGATCTTCTGTATCCAGATGTGACCATTTACCAACAATGATAAACATTAATTTACTTTAACAACTAACAGTGGACATTTTCTACACTTGCTTTAAGAAACAAAAACATTTTGTGACTGCAGACTAAATTTAGTTCAGGAAACATGAATTATGAAGAAAAGGACATTAACAACTTTATGGATGCAAGTTTGAAGAAACACCATCTGCATGTAGATGGTGCGGCTTGGACACATCATCAGTGATGAACCCAGGGTCATCGGGTGTTTCGGGTCTTTGATCATCAGACACCCTCACCTGGGCGACCCAACAGGGGATGATCAGTCCCCGGCTTGTGTCCAAGTGGCACGCTACAGCATGGATCACCCCTCTTGATCCACAACCACCTTGAAGCTTTTTCTGCAGATTCAGTGATGTTCCCGGTGGCTTTTCTTTCTTGCAACCCTCTGATGCCAAGGAGCCTGAGTGCCCGGTGTAGAGACTGCCCTGGAAATCCCCTGCAGCCCACCTCAATAGGCTCACAGCGGGCTTTCCACCCACTCCCTCTGCAGGCCTCAAGCAGCTCAAGGTATTTGGCCTTCTTTCGCTCATGGGCCTCCTCTATGCGGCCCTGGGGACTGTAAGTTCCAAGAGCACCACTTGCTTTGAACAGTCGGATATTAAGACCAAGTCTGGCCTGAGTGTCGTTCTCGCAATGTGCTCCGGAAACTTCAGCTGTCTCCCAAAGACCACTTTCAGCTGCCAGTCACAAGCTGAGGATAGCAGCCCAATTAAGGTCTTTCGCTCTGCCTGAGGTTTCTACCCTGCCCTGACAAAGGCGATGTTGTGCTTTGCTGGGAGCTGATGTTTGCTTTGTTGGATTCCAGTGCAGATGGTGTCTGCTACTGCCTTCAACACCTGGTCATGGTGCCATGTGTTCCTCCCCTCTCCCAGGGCTTTCGGGCAACAGCTTGGGATGTGTTCCAGGGAAACTCTTGCCAGGCACAGCGGGCATGCTGGCGTATCTACAAGACCCCAACAATGCAGGTTGGATGGGCTTGGGAGGACATCTTACACCGACCGAATCAGAAATTTGAGTCTCGCTGGTTCTGACTTCCAAAGTTCTGTCCAGATGATCTTCCGGGCAGATGCATGGTCCCACTTAGTCCAAGCTCCTTGCTGATGCATGGCCACTGTCCTACTGCGGCTCTCCTCCTCCACCTCTTCCTGGATCTCTCCCTGGATCAGCCGCCGTCTTGGCTGGGTCCCGTGTTGATAGATCCATGCCTTGAACTTCCCTGAGTCCTGACTTGTCCACTGCTGACAGCCATGTCTTCAGTTCCATCTGTGTTGACTGGACCGCCGCCATGTCTCTCTGGATTTGGCTGGCTTGAAGGCCATTCTCTACCACGTAATGAGCCTCTCCAGTCCGCGAAGTAGCCAGCGGCATCCTGTCACTGATGTTGCTGTGACCGTCAGATCGTCAATGAAGGCTCGAATCGGAGGTTGGCGAATGCCAGATCTGGACAGGGGGCCCCTACATTCCACTTCTGCTGTCTTGACGAGCATGTTCATCGCCAGGGCGAACAACACTACTGATATGGTGCAAGCAGTAATGATGCATTTCTCTAGGCCAGTGGTTCTCAAACCGTGGAACACGTACCACTGGTGGTACGCGGGCTCCCTCTAGTGGTACACAGAGGTATCTCTGAAGTTTTTTTTTAAATGAAATAAAATTAATTTAAAAAATATAATACTATCAAAATACTACTACAAATGAAAATACCTTAACCATGAGATCATTGAAATGGGATTTAGAATTAGGTTTTGGCTTTGCTGTAATTTTATTTTGAAACAAAAAAACTTATGCACGCGCTACTACCCCGTCACGTAGCAGCTACGTGGTTGGGTAGTAGCAAACAAGCTAACCTGTGATGACAAGAAAGTAAGCGGAGGTAGCTAAAATGACGAATGATTCAAAAACACTGTTATCGGGGCTCCAAACAGGAATTATTAGGCGGAGAAGTGCGAATCAGGAGGGGAATACTTTGAGCAGCCATGTAGAAACTGAAGTGGACGACAGTGAACCGAGCACAAGTGCTAGCGGCTACTTAAGCAGCGCCAGTGAAGTCTCCACAGCACCTGCTAGCTGCAAACGGTGCAAAACATTAAGGAAATATGACTCGAGTTACCTCAAAATTGGATTCAGCTGGTGGAGAAAGAGCCCAGGCCGCAGTGTGTGGTATGTGGTGATGTTCTTAGCAATGAATCCATGAAACCAGTGCACCTCAAACGGCATCTTACAGCCAAACATGCAGTGCCGAGAGACAAACCAGTGGATTTTTTTCAAAGAAAACGTGATGAACTGAAGCAGTCCAAGTCCACGATTCAATACTGCGTTACACCCGTGGCCACAGGAAGCTTCATATCGTGCCAGCCTGTGCATAGTGAAAGCCGGTAAGCCACACACAATTGGTGAACAACTGTGTCTACCATTAGCCAAAGAGATGACACACATCATGTGTGGGGAGAAGGCTGCCAAACAGTTGAACTTGGTGCCACTTTCAAACGACACTGTGTCGCGGAGAATAGGAGCCATGGCAGATGACGTTTAAAACACACTGATTGAGCGCATTAAAAGTAGTCGCTATTATTCCCTCCAGCTGGACGAGACTACGGATGTTGCAGATTTGGCCAATTTGCTTGTTTATGTAAGATATGAATATGATAGTGCAGCTCAGGAGGACTTTCTGTTCTGTCAATCACTGCAGACCAGAACTACAGCTGAGCACATATTCCAGCTCCTGAATACGTTTGTCCAAGACAATGGGCTCGGCTGGAAAAAGTGTGTTGGAGTGTGCACAGACGGCGCCAGGGCTATGACAGGTCGCCACAGCGGACTAACAGCTCGAATTCGCGCGGTGGCACCCAAAAAGCAATGGACTCACAGCAGCATCCATCGCTAGGCTCTTGCTGTGAAGAAGGTGCCAGAAGAATTGAAGTCTGTGCTGGACTCGGCTGTGAAAACTGTGAACTTTATTAAAGCCCGACTAATGCATTCTCGCCTATTCCATGTGCTCTGCGATGAGATGGGCAGCGAGCATGTCCAACTCTTGCTTCATACGGAGGTAAGATGGCTATCAAGAGGGAAGGTGCTTTCGAGGCTTTTCGAATTGCACAGAGAGGTTCAAATGTTCCTACAGGACAAAACCTTCCCTTTATGAGGTGTTTTCGAAGGTACTGTATGGCTCAGTCAACTGGCATTCTTGTCTGACATTTTCTCTCGTTTAAACAAACTGAATTTGGCACTACAGGGACTCTCTGTCAATGCTTTTGATGAGCAGGACAAAGTCAACACAATGCAGAAAAAGATGGAGTTGTTTGAAATCAAAGTCAAGGCAGGGGATGTTTCAGCTTTTTCTGCATTGGAGACTTTCTGTCTGACAACGAGCTGACACTCGATGATGGAGTCAGGGACAACATCTGTGCCCACCTCGTCTTGCTCAGACAACAGTTCCGCGAATATTTCCCAGTGACGGCCGAAACGAACAACTGGATGAGAAACCCGTTCAGCATCAAAACCTCTGAAATGCCCGAGGACTTCACTGTTGGTGAGCAGGAGAGTTTAATAGAATTGTCTTGCAACAAAACATTGAAGTCTGCTTTCAGAAGACAGTCGTTGTTGGACTTTTGGATACAGCAACACAGTGAGTACCCTGTGCTTTTGGACAAGGCTGTGCGCTTTCTCCTTCCTTTTGTGACCACATATATGTGTGAGAAAGGCTTCTCTTGTCTTGCCGTGATAAAAAAACAAAATACAGAAGCAGGATGGATGCTGAGCCAAACCTGAGACTGAAGCTGACCTCGATTGACCCAGACATCGCAGGACTGTTTTCGCAGAGGCAGCCCTTCTCATTAGGATTATGTAAGTGCAGTTTTTAAATACAGTTGTTATTCTTAATGTTCTCCCTTGCTGTGTGTGTGTGTGTGTGTGTGTGTGTGTGTGTGTGTATGTGTGTGTGCGCGTGCATGTGCATGTGCGCGTGCGCGTGTGCGCCACTACTGTATTTTAACATTGGTCATAATGGTGGTACTTGGAGAGACAAATATTTTCTGAGGTGGTACTTGGTTAAAAAAGTTTGAGAACCACTGCTCTAGGCAACGCCATGCAGATGTTATTGTCCCAGAGGTGAATCTCAAACTGAAACTGCTGTAGTAGTCCCGAATGAGTATGTCTGTACATAAATCAGGTTCAATTGTTAAGTAAACATATAAGATCTATAACAGTAACAGAGAGTCAGTGAACTGACCTTAGAGTCTCCAGTCTACAGTGTGGACTCTCCAGAAAACCACACAGGAGCTTCACTCCTGAATCCTGCAGGTTGTTGTTACTCAGCTCCAGCTCTCTCAGATGGGAGGGGTTGGACTTCAGAGTTGAGGCCAGAGAAGCACAGCTGATCTCTGACAAACTGCAGTACACCAATCTGAATAAAGAATAAATGATGTGAGTTTAGAAGACAGCGTTCCAGCTTGAAATCATTCAGTGTTTAATAATGTGTTCAGAGCTGAAGAAGGTTTAGAACGTAGAAGTTTAGAAAATGTAAACTCCAAACACCTGAAGCCAACAGGATGCAGGTTAAAAACTGTAAAATACAAACAGTGAAACAGAGCTCTCATTAATATTAATGACAACGTGCTGCTACTTCAATAAAGATGTAGTGACTTCACCTCTTAAACTCTGACAGCTCCACCAGTGGATCCATCTATACAAACTCATGTTGAGCAGCCAAACACAAATAAAAACCACAGAAACTGATTCAAGATTCAACTGAAGATCTCAAAGTTTCTAAAGATATCACATATGTCAGGATGGATGTGGGGGGAAAGGGAAGAAAATCAGGCAACAAAAAAAATCAGCAAAAGTACATCTGCACCTTACACAACGTGGGCGCAGGGCATGAAAATGACAACTGTGTTGGTCTGAAATTGATGTGCGGCGCTTGGCGCTGATAGGGCCTTCAGTGTGGATCAGTATAATATCAGCTTTATGTCTGCAGTTTAGTGTCACCACAACTTTCACATCATATTAATCTCAGTACACAAGTAAAAAATTGTTTCTGACCTCAGAGTCTCCAGTCTACAATGTGGACTCTCCAGAAAACCACACAGGGGCTTCACTCCTGAATCTTGCAGGTTGTTTCCACTCAGCTCCAGCTCTCTGAGATGGGAGGGGTTGGACTTCAGAGCTGAGATCAGAGAAGCACAGCTGATCTCTGACAACCCGCAGTTCATCAATCTGAAAAAAGAATAAATGATGAAGATAAAAATCACTTTATAATCCAATCAGATGTGTTCAGGTTTTAAATGTGTAGCTCAACATTACTATGTCCTAATCAATGATCTTTTCCCAAAAATGAGTAGAGTGACTTTGTCATGATGTTATTGTGGATCATCATAATGTCAGCCTTCTACAGACATCATCCAAATGTCACCACAACATTCATACACCTATTCATGTCAACACACATCAATAACATGCTGCTCATCTCAGTCAAGTCTGGAATTAGAGGATCAATATCAAATCAGACTTGTTGGACTTCATTATTTCATTTATTACATCGCCTTTTTCTCACTGTATCTTGTAGATTAGTAGGTTTATGTCATTTACAGGAAAGGTCCACATTTGTTTAAGTGTGTCTATAAACATACATACATGAAAAGAGTTATTAGTGGCAGTAATCATTCCTCCTGTAATGTGGTCCCTTTATAACACAACTACACTGTAAGAAATGACTTCAGAAATTCAACTGAAACTAATATGAAGATTCAGCAGTCTGAGTCCAACAAATCAAGTGGGTGTTTACTAGGGCTGGGACGATTTAACTACCTCCTGATTCAATACTATCACGATTTTATATGTATTCTCATTTATTGTGATTTTTTTGTAATTTTTGTTAACTTTTTTTTCTCTAGTCCATGGGGAAAAAGTTGAATCATACACTTCTAGGGACTTTTACTTTGGAAAATATCTAAATGAATCCAGTAAAAATGTTTGATTTTCAGCATGTATGTAGTCAGAGATGTCCTGAAGTCAAATATATCAGGATCATTGTCAGGAATTATTTATCACATTTTTTATCCAGCAACCTAAAAGTCAAAGAATAAAGACATTAGAGATATTTTCTTTTTAATTTATAAGGGACATGTAATATTTTATACTTCTGGTGAATATAATCCGATCAATCTTATTTCCATATATGTATTTTGTATATACAGTTCCCTTTGTTAAGACCTTATTTTGAAAAGCGGACGCAGTCCCACGTATCTACTACCTCTAACTTCTCCCATCAGCTCCGTTCTCTTTATCCATCCATGGTCAGCTCCATCGGGGCCGTTTGAATGCATTTAACATAAATGTCAATATATGGGTGCTCTACAGTTGTAGCGCCGGCTCATCTGACCACGGAGACGAGAGCGATGGCCCGGCTTGATCGCCGCGTTACCGTGATACGATTATGTTTTCTGTCCGTGACAGAGTTAGCATGCAGCTTTAGCCGTGATGTCTAGCTGTGCTTTTCCTGCATTGTGTGAAACCCAAAGTTTTTCCATCCTTTACTGGATTTGTAGTGTTTACCACGCTGGATTTAACATGGGAGGATGCAGGTCTGTTCACGCAGACCCTCGAACTTTTTCTACTTTCTGAGGTTTGTTTTGGTTGACGGATACAGAATGGATATGATGCCACGTTACTCAGACTACAACAAATAAAAGCTGTAACTTCCTTCTACCGCCACATAGACTCAAATGGAGCAAATACATTGATTGCGATACATAGATGGATAAATTTTTTTCCCACCCCTAGTGTTTACCAAAGTTACAGACTGTTTAGTACCAACTTCCCTCTTTGACTTACTAATCCTCCTGCAGCTCAACAAGGAAACTGTCAAACACAACGTACTTACTGGATACATACTGAGGCTTAGCAATATATCCATATTATATCGATATCGTGATATGAGACTAGATATCATCTTAGATTTTTGATATCGTAATATGGCATAAGTGTCGTCTTTTCCTGGTTTTAAAGGCTACATTACAGTAACGTTATGTAATTTTCGGAACTTACCAGACTGTTCTAGCTGTTCTATTACTTGTTATTTACATTTAGTCGTGAGATCCACATTACTTATGATGATTTATCAAAAATCTCATTGTGTAAATATTTTGTGAAAGCACCAATGGTCACAATATCGATATCGAAGTATTTGGTCAAAAATATTGCGATATTTGATTTATTCCAAGTCACACAGCCCTAATACATCTAACTGAGACTGCTGAAGCCTCCGATTAGTTTAAGATCAACTTAACAGGTTATTTTGCACAGAACAAGACTGTGGATTTAGTCCTCATCTCGTAACACTCAGGTTATATAGGGATTGTTTCACAGACAGAAAGAATGATGACAGACATCAATAAGTCTTTGAATGTACATATGAACATGTGAGTATTGTATTCAGATAGACTTGAAAAAAATATGGACATTCAAAAATGTTTCTGATGCTGAATATTTATTTGGTTTTTGATCGAAATGTCTGTGGCTTCAAATAATTAGGCAATGCTGACATGAAAACAGAGAAATTAAACATTCATATAACTAGATATTTTGATGACCGCATGACATTTTGTCATTAACACTCTTTTCTGACCATCAAACATATTCAGCTCACAAATACAATGAATGAACCAATAAGGTTGCATTATTTTCAATATAATGTCATCAGAAAGATGTTATCAGTGTATCAGCATTAAAAACATAACATTGATCTTTGGTATGTATAAGATCTCCTAAAAAGTCTGAATTCTACCATTCTGCTGTTATTTATTCATCAGACCGCTGTTATTGATGGACGCTGTGTATTCCCTGTTACTACTCTTCTCTACAGCAACAAGAGAGAGAAACACCTGCGTTACCTACAATGAGTAACGGAATAAAAGGAAATAGTTAAAAACAAGATTATGGAACACAACTTGACTTCATTAGCAATAAAATCCACCATTGCTTGATTCAACACACTAAGAGGTTTTACAACGACAGTCTTTATCTCGTATGACCAGTAGTTTACGGTGGTTAATGCTAGAGTTGGGTCGATTTTGCCGGTCCGGTATACAAGCTTAAAACGGTTTGATTATATGCTAACCGGAACCGACATTATGACACGTTCTGGCAAATTAAAAAGTAACCTACATCAACAACCTGTGCTGACAGAGTCACAGTGCTAAATCCAGCCTGTATTGCATTACTAATAAGCATCATGACAACGTGATTAACGTAACATTATGATATTATGTTGGTTTATAAACAATAAGACGTTCATTTACTAGGAAGTTCATGTGTTTTTTCGGGTGACGAGACGAGACATGGCAGATCTGGTCTCAAAGAAAACTAAAACTGCTGCAACATGGCAACATTTTGGATTTGAAGCCAACAAAAGAGGTGAGCCCAATAACACACGAGGTAAGGTGTAATGTGGTGCCGCTACTTCTTCTTTAGTGTTTATTGGCGGTTTGCAAACCACCTTAGAGGTGCATTACTGCCACCAAGTAGACTGGAGTCGCTCCACTCTCATTCATGGGCTCTCTGCGGCGGCTGCAACACCTTGTGGTAAAATTCGGTACACCAGTTCGGTCTGGTGTTTGGCTTAATATCAAACTGGTTAGAAATATTTTACACCAGCACAACCCAAGCTAATGCTAATGTTCAAACTTTAGATTGATGTTGTTGTGCAACTGACATTATTGAATCAGTTCACTGACTTGATGAATATTCTCCACTTGTGCTACCAAATCACTGTTAGCATAGCATTCAACATTACCCCATATTTGTCACTTGTGGCCACAGTGTGTGTGCAGCGCTCTGCTTTAAGGAAGCATTAGGATTGGGATCCCGCAGGAGCAGAAAGTTATAACTTTGATGTTGGTGGCGCAAGCGGTCAAAAATTAAACTGTTGTGATAACCAGAAGGATGGAGTCAACAAGTGAAGTTGAAAAGCAGATTAAAGCCAATAGCATTACATTCACCATCTTTTCTGAATCTGTCCAAATATCTCCTGTGATTCAGCAAACTCATAATCCACCAAAGAGCGCATGTTAAAGTATTATTTTACCGTGTGGCTCTGTTACGTGAATAGACGGAGAGGAAAAGCAGTCCAGTGAGAGTGACTCTTCTCTCTCTTCACACCACTTCAGCTCTTTCTACAGTTACTGTGGTGTCTTCCTGATTTTAGCAGCTTTTCTTTAATCAACTTCTTACAGAACTTAATTTGAATGTATTATCGTTTTCTGGGTTTTTGTTTTGGAAGCATGTCGTCGTCATCTGTGCTGCAGTAACACTCTCCACCTAAACTGTTACTGATGCTCCGACGGGGGCGTTTGTTTCAGTATCGGTATCGAGATATTTAGGCAGGGTATTGTATTGAAGTCAGAATTTTGGTATCGTGACGACACTATCATCTACTCAACTTCACACTTGGTGGGTGTATTGCTGGGGACCCAAGGAAGTGCATTGTCAAATTTGGTGCAATTTGGATGTGCAACACGTTATACACATTATTAGACTTTGAATAAACGAGTGATCAGCGTTCTGTACAGCAGCGGGGGCGGGTTTCAGAGCTCTGCAGACTGAGTCCAGCATGTCGTCCACAGTGGGCAGACCACGGCTCATTGACTGCAGTTCACTTTACAACCAAACTCTTCTATTGTATTTCCCCGGTGTCAGACTTGATACTAACAAATAACACTAATGACGTTACCTCCAGGAAAATAACTCCAATAATTAAATCCATGCTCTACTTTATAACCGCGGTAGTTATGTCAAAGTAATACACATATTTGGAAATTACCTCTATTAAGTGTATTTCACCGGTGTTCCTAACCGTGAGTAGCCGTGACTTGGGTGTGTGACGCCATCTATGTCATGGAAGGTGTATTGCTCAGGACCCAAGGAAGCACATTTTTGAGTGTGAAATTGTTTGTACGAGCAGTTCCCGAGAAATCTGCAAGCATTCGGCCCGTTCTGAACAGACATGCTCTGAAGGGACTCTGCACTGTCTGGAATAAATCAGAAGAAGCAGAAACGAGAAAACAACTCGCACCCCCGCCCCGTCCTCCTCACCGCCAGGAGAAAGCTTCGCCACCAGGAGGCTGCTTTGCCCGGAATAGAGTGTGCAGCAGCTCCCGGAGCTGCAACCCTAGTTAGCCGTTAGCTCAAATTCAGCCAGTGATCCCAGGACCGCCCCGACTCCCCGCTGGATCAGCAAATGTTCCTTTGCTGCCGTTACACCGGTTAGACCCAGAGCTCCACCAGCCAGCTGATCTTTTGTTTTTTTCATTTGTTTTACCAGGTTCACGTCGTCTCCATCACCCAAAAAGATAAATAAGAAAAAACTGTAAAATATTACAATTATAGAAATTTAATAGAATTGCTGCTGTACACTGCAAATTTCCCAACTGTGGGACTAATAAAGGAATTTCTTATCTTATCTTAAATAAATAGAATAAGTGTGTTCATTAACTCATTAACAGCTAGAAACACAACCTACTGAAACATTTTTTAACTCAACATTTGAAATAGCTCAAGAACATTTGTGACAAAATACAACTGACATATTTATGTAACAAACACCTGGAATACTTAGGAATAATTTTATAGTGTGTATATTTGAAGAACAAAACGAATGTACACCGATTTATAAAGTTAATCACATCTGGACTTACTTAGCTTTTCTGCAGTTCATCACAGCTGGAATCAGTCTCAGTCGTCCCTCTTCTGATGTGTTGTACTTCTCCAAGTCCAGCTCATCCAGAACCTCCTCTGACATCTGCAGCATGTAGGCCAGAGCTGAGCAGTGGATCTCTGAGAGTTTCTTCTCTGATCTGTTCTCTGACTTCAGGAACTCTTGGATCTCCTGATGTACCGAGTGGTCGTTTATCTCCGTCAGACAGTGGAAGATGTTGATGCTTCTGTCAGGAGAGGTATCATCTCTGTTCATCTCCTTCAGGTTGTTGATGGCTCTCTGGATGCTTCCTGAACTGCTCTTTGTCTGACCCAGCAGACCTCCTAAGAGCCTCTGGTTGGACTTCAGAGAGAGGCCATGAAGGAAGCGAACAAACAGGTCGAGGTGGCCACTTTTACTTTCAAGGGATTTCTCCATGGCTCTCTTCAGGAAGACATCCAGAGATGGGCCACGACTAGCATTGCTTCCAAAACACTTAAAGATGTTCTTGAAAGAAGACTTTGGGTCTGACTCTCTGTGCTTGTAGTCTTCTCCCAGGAAGGCCTCCAGTACCTCTGTGTTGCTGTTTGTGTAACAGTGGAACATGTAGACTGCAGCCAGAAACTCCTGAATGCTCAG
>CAKAOH010017131.1:0-22148 GCA_916701665.1 Sebastiscus tertius | reverse complement strand
ACACAGCTGCTAGTCAGAGTGACCGTTTGATGGAGAGCAAACTGTGTTTCTGACGGAGTTTGATGGAGAACAAGTTTCTGTCATTGTGGTAAAATGTGTAAAGTCCAAATGCTGAGAGCGTTGGTGAAGCAGCGACTAACTGCGGCTGCTGAAGAGATATTTGGGCTGTTTGAAAGAACGATAGCAGAGTACGAGGAGGAACTTTCTCGATCAAAAGAGGAGAACGAGCGACAACAGAAACTACTGGACGCTGTTTTCAACCCTCAGCTTCAGTTACACAGAGCAGGTTGGTTCTCTTCACTTCTTCTCTCTCTGTTCTCTCTGGTTCTACCAGAGCGGGTTGGTTCTCTTTACTTCTTCTTCTCTCTCTGTTCTCTCTGTTTACTGACATCAGACCAATATGGGTCAACTTTGTCTGCTGGGTTAATCAAGCCACTTCATAAAGGTTAACAGGCAGGTTCTAGACCGTGTGTGGTCAGTCTGTGAATTTGTGGTCTGTGGTCATGTCTATAATGTTAAACCCAGTAAGTCTATGAACTTTTTTTTCTCCATTTAGCCTATATCTTAAAGTTTGATTAAAAGACAACTTGGAATGAAGCAAATGACATTTAGTACTAATAGTAAATGGTATAACATGTATTATTTAGTCAGTATATTATACATTTTATACAAGTGGAAAGGTATTAGAATGGCATACAGCATGTAAAGTTGAAAGTATTTCAGTATTTTAATAAAGCATGTGTATCACACCATTTAAAAGGCATTTCAATTCAGTCGGCGAAAGCGGCGCGCACGCCTACCTCGACCAGATGACTGATACAAACACAACAGGGTATTTGGGTGTACTGGCAGTCTCTTACAGATGTTGTATAGAGACCTGACACAGCTGAGTGAACACTGTGAAGCTGTTTGATGCTAAGTGATCTGTAGAAGTTCAATAAGGAGTTTTTGAGGTGTGATGTGAATGAACGACAGCATTTCTCTGTAACGTCTCTTTGTGTGTTTACTGTTTTCCTGCAGACGACCAGCAGCTGTTGCTGAGGAAAGAAGAGGTTCCACCTGAGCAGCAGGAGAGGAGCTCTAGTCTGGACCAGGAGGACCCAGAGCCCCCACACATTAAAGAGGAACAGGAGGAACTCTGGACCAATCAGGAGGGAGAGCAGCTTCAATGGTTGGAGGAGGCTGATATCAAGTTCCCATTCACTCCTGTCTCTGTGAAGAGTGAAGAAGATGATGATGAGGAACCTCAGTCCTCACCGCTTCATGAAAGACAGACTGAACAGATGGAAACAGAAACTGATGGAGAGGACTGTGGAAGACCAGAACAAGCCAGGAACTCAGATCCAGATACACATTTACAGCCAGATACAAATGACAAGACTAGAGACTCTTCTGAACCTGAGACTGAAAACAGTGATGACTGGAAGGAGACCAGAGAACCTCAATCAGGTTTAAACTATTTGAAAAATGATGAAGTTCCTGTCAGTGATTTGAGATGTAGTGTTGGTGAGAAACCATTTAACCGCTCTGAGTGTGGACATCTGAATAGACACATACAATCTTGCACAGAAGAAAAACCTTACAGCTGCTCACTGTGTGGGAAAGGTTTCATTGGACGTGGAACTCTTAAGAAACACATGAGAACTCATACAGGAGAAAAACCTTTCAATTGCTCAGTTTGTGATAAAAGATTTTTGCGCAAGGCAGATGTGAAAATACACATGAGAACTCACACAGGAGAGAGACCGTTCAACTGCTCAGTTTGTCAGAAATCTTTTACACAGAGTGGAAGTTTACAGAAACACATGATAACTCACACCGAAGAGAAACCTTTCAGCTGCTCAGTGTGTGGTAAAGGTTTCACTGAAAATGGAGTTCTGAAGAGACACATGAGAACTCATACAGGAGAGAAACCTTTCAGCTGCTCAGTGTGTGGTAAAGGTTTCTTTAAAAGTGGAGATCTGAAGAAACACGTGAGAACTCATACAGGAGAGAAACCTTTCAGCTGCTCAGTTTGTACGAAATCTTTTACACAGAGTGGAAGTTTACAGACACACATGATAACTCATACAGGAGAGAAACCTTTCAGCTGCTCAGTCTGTAAGAACTCTTTTGCACAGAAAGTACATTTACAGAGACACATGAGAATCCACACAGGCCACAATCCTTTCATATGCTCAGTTGGTGATAAACGATTTGCGCACAAGGCAGTTCTGACGGAACACATGATAACTCATACTGGAGAATACCCCCTTTAGTTCTGTTTCTGATAAAGGTTTTAAACAAAATGTAAATCCAACATACCACATGCACGTCACAGAGGGGAGGAACCATTTCGTTGCACAGATAAAAACTATTACACACTACATGGCAGTCCACACAGGGAAGAAATTCAGACTTTCTTCTGGCCTCTTGTTATGTGGAAATAAATGACACTGCAGAGATGCTTGCTAAGCCATCCCTTCCAGCAGGATTGAAAAACTGAGGGCAAGACTTGATTCAACAGTCTAAAACAGTCAAAACTGTCAGACTTGAGGCTAATACAGTATTCAAATACAGTATCTGTTCTAAATGTACCTTAAAGGGATATTTGTCAAGTATTTAATACTCTTATCAACATGGGAATGAGCAAATATGCTGCTTCATGCTAATGTATGTATTTGTTACTTGTTCAACATAAATAAATAGAAATAAAGGGAAATAAAAGGGTCATATATCACTGCCCACTCATAATCATCAACAAGAATCCCAATTAGTATGCAGGAATTGTGGGGCGGCATTATCTCCTTTGGTGAAGGATGCTCCAGTGTATCCTCTGCTAAAGGAGATAAGAAAGGAAGCGTTGTAGCACCCCAGTCCAGATGGTGGCGGTAATGCACATCTAAGATGGTTTGCCAACTGCCAATAAACACCAAAGAAGCAGAAGAAGAAGAAGAAGAAGAAGAAGAAGAAAAATAACCTTCCTAAGAAAACAAGACTTTTTTTTTTTTTCAAAATGACAGTATACATAGTAACAGCAGAAAACATTAAACACATTTACATACAAAAGAAGCATAGCGAAAACATAAACAAAGAGCTATGACAAACATTAAAGGACAACAGAAATGAAACAAACCACCATAAAAAATATAACTAACACAATAAAAATAAATGAATAAGTAGATAATAAAAAAAAGACCACGCGAGAGTATGATAATAATTTCACTTAAAAACATTAAAGATATTGCATACATTCATTGTTTTCATTGCTTTTTTGTTTTGTGAGGAAGAAATTTCTGACAGATATAATTCCATTTATTTCATAAATACAAAGAAATTAGGCTTTTTTTTTGGTAAATTTACACTTGTGAATGTGGAACTTCGCGAGAATTAAAATTAAAATTAATAAAAAAAAAAATGCATTAATGTCTTTGTCACTGTAATCATAGCAACCAAATATAATATTTCTAGAGTATAGTGCAAAATCTGAGAAAATGTTAAGTATAAAATTATTGACATCTTTCCACAATTCACATGTATATTTACAGGACCAGAATAAATAAGAGCAAGTTTCAGGATGTGATTCACAGAAGGAACCTTTTTACCTCTCGACCTCACCCATGGTCCCATGGTGTTCCACCGGAAGGGGCGGGGCTTCACCTCGTGATATTAGTTGTACAACTTTTATTTAGAAGGAAGTGAAACCGGAAGCAACTCCCCGAGGCTAGCTCAACTTTAACACTGTGGAGAAGTTTGTTCCCGTTCCTGCTCTTTCCGTCAGTTCATCAGATACAACCGGAGTGAACCAGCAGAGCCGGTATGACCGGATGAACGTGTTTAAGTGACTTTGTCGACGTTTCACTTCAGACTCATCTCTGTTAGCCGAGGATGCTAAAGGAAGTTAGCATAGCGTGCTAGCTGGCGATAGCTCGACCACACTAGTTGATAGAGAACAAACTGTGTTTATCGTGGAGCCACAATGTCCAGATAAACCTGTCTGACTGGACTCTGTGCCGTTCGTTTTATCTGAAAACACCCGAATCAGAAGTTATCTGAAGTTAGCTTGCTAGCCGGAAGTGGAGACGGAGACGTGTAACCTAGCAACACAGCGCATGTCAGAGTGACTTGGAGTGGAAGAAAACATGTCTAAAGGGGAAGTTTTGAAAGTTTTTGTCAAGCAGCGACTAACTGCGGCTGCTGAAGAGATATTTGGGCTGTTTGAAAGAACGATAGCAGAGTACGAGGAGGAACTTTCTCGATCAAAAGAGGAGAACGAGCGACAACAGAAACTACTGGACGCTGTTTTCAACCCGGAAGTCCCGAAACTCAGAGCAGGTTTGTGCCGTTTCATTTGTTTTATTATCACTTTAACTAAAAAAATACTAATACCACACTATGAAAATGATTTTGTTTACACCAGTGGCGGCAAGTGGTGTCTTTTCATGGTTTTAAAGCCAAGGCAAGGCAGCTTTATCTGTAGAGCACATTTCAGCAACAGGGCAATTCAAAGTGCTTTACATAAATACTCAAGAACATTACGACAAAGTGCAAAAGAACATTAAGACATCATTAAAACAGTTATAAAAACATTAAAGATTAGAAAATAAAAACTAGCTAAAATAGAATATAACACACAAGAGTAAAAGCTCTAGTGCAGTATAAGACAAGTTTAAGAGAAAAGAACTCGTAACATTATGATAATAAAGTCATAAAGCAAGGCAAGTCAGCTTTATCTGTAGAGCACATTTCAGCAACAGGGCAATTCAAAGTGCTTTACATAAACACTCAAGAACATTGCGACAAAGTGCAAAACAACATTAAGACATCATTTAAACAGTTATAAAAACATTAAAGATTAGGAAAATAAAAACAAGCTTAAAATAAAAGCTAGGATTGAAGCTAAAATAGAATATAACACAAGAGTAAAAGCTTTAGAGCAGTATGTAAGATCATTATCTGGTTTAATAAAGGACAACAGGAAACAGGAAAGTTTAAGCTTTGATTTAAAAGAACTCCGAGTTGGAGTTGGTCCTGCAGGTTTCTGGGAGATTGTTCCAAATATTGTGCCATATATATATATATGCCATAAACACAACAGATTAGTCATTCCGTTTGCTGTACATTTTGTCATTTTAGGAGATTGTCTTTAATGTTTACATTAAAGTAAAGTGTTTTGACTATTCTAGCTGTTCTATTATTTATCTTTTATATTATATAAAAGTCATTACATCCACATTACTGATGATTATTTATAAAAAATGTCATCGTCTAAATATTTTGTGAACATACCAATAATCAACCCAACAATATTGTCGCAATATCGATATTGAGGTATTTGGTAAAACATATTCTGATATTTGATTTTCTCTATATCGCCCGGCCCTACTAAAAACTAAAATCTCTATTTACAAAGAAGATATTCAATTACATATATATGTAACTGAATATCTTCTTTGTAAATAGATATTTTTGTTTTTGTTTTTATTTCTTCCTTAAGGTCTTAATTTACTTTGTTCTATTTTATTGCCTATTTTTATTAACATTATTTTGTAATTTAAATATTTGATTATACATGTTCTGTGTGTGCAGCATGAAGGGGGCAACAACTACAATTCATTGTGCAATACTTATTGTATAATGACAATAAAGCTGAAGCTTGACCTTAACACAATGACAGCCTCCAAAATGATCATAAGATTTAATCAACAGTTTCTAAAAAAAAAAGAAAAAGTATTAGCGAGTACCCAACTGTAAGTACTTGTACTCGGTCGGAAAAAAATTGGCATAGGTGCATCCCTAGTCTGGAGCCTTGTTGTCGATTCATATTTCTTTGAAAGTAAATTGGCAGCTCAGATTTTTAACAAATCGAAATCAGCCAAGAAGATTGCAATCAGTGCATCTCTATCAGAAAGTGATTGGTTTCTGACGGAATGCCCCCTGTGTGACTGTTACTATGTTATACTATTATATATTATATCATTAGATTATTATTACTCATGCATTAATGTAACAGTAGGAATTTACTGTTATAGTTGTTTGAGTTGGAGCTCATTTGATCTATTAATTAATGATTAATGAATAAGTGTTAGCATGAAATTACAGTTTTTAAGACACATTTATGTATTTCATTAGTCTCCACAGACGTCCAGCAGCTGTTGGTGGTTGAAGAAGAGGTTCCCCCTGAGCAGCAGGAGTGGAGCTCCAGTCTGGTCCAGGAGGACCCAGAGCCCCCACACATTAAAAAGGAACAGGAGGTACTCTGGACCAGTCAGGAGGGAGAGCAGCTTCAAGGTCTGGAGGAGGCTGATATCAAGTTCCCATTCACTCCTGTCCCTGTGAAGAGTGAAGAAGATGATGAAGAGAAAGCTCAGTCCTCACCACTTTATGAAAGACAGACTGAACAGATGAAAACAGAAGCTGATGAAGAGGACTCTGGAGGATCAGAATCAGCCAGGAACTCTGATCCAGATAGTCCTTTACAATCAGCTACTCATGACAAGATTTCACCCTCCTCTGAACATGAGACTGATGACAGTAGATACTGGGAGGAGACTAAAGAACCTCAATCGGGTTCAAACCCTCTGCAAATCAATGAAGTACCTGTAAATGATATGGAATGTAATACTGGAAAAACATCAGTTAGCTTCTCTGAATGTGCTAGAAGCTTTGGTCACAAGGGACATCTGCAGAAACAAACTGGAATCCAAACAGAAGTGAAACCATTTAGTTGCTCCTTTTGTGGTAAAACATTCGCAAAAAAATCAGGTTTGAGCACACACTTCAGGATTCATACAGGAGAAAAACCTTTCACCTGCTCAGTTTGTCAAAAAACTTTTAAAAGCAGAGGAGAGGCTGTGAAACACATGAGAGTCCACACAGGGGAGAGACCCTTCAGTTGCGACCTCTGTGGTAAAAAATTCACGCAACAAAGTAACCTAAGAAAACACTCTATTGTTCACACAGGGGAGAAACAATTCAGCTGTTCAGTTTGTAGTAGAAGATTTGCACAAAGAAGTAATCTGAGAACACACATGGCTATCCACACTGGGGAGAAACCATTTAGTTGTTCAGTTTGTAATAAAAGTTTCGCCCAAAGAAGTAATCTGAGAACACACTTGACTGTCCACAAGGGGGAGAAACCATTTAGTTGTTCAATTTGTAATAAAAGTTTCACACAAAGATATAATCTGAGAAAACACTTGACTGTCCACAAGGGGTAGAAAACATTTAATTGCTCAGTTTATAGTAGAAGATTCACACAACAAAGTAATCTGACAAAACACTTGACTGTCCAAAAGGGGGAGAACATATTTAATTGCAGCATTTGCAATAAAAGATTCACTTGGCTCCATCTTTTAAAAAAACACACGTGTGTTGGTGAAAGCAGCAGAAATAAGTGAAACTGCAGAGATACTTGTTGAGCCATTTTCCAGCAGGATTAAAGTACTGAGGGCAAGACTTGGTTCAACACTGATCAGCTTGAAACTGTGAGAGTGATAAAGTCACCAAAATAAGCATTTTTAGCTAAGATGAAGCTACACAATCATTTAAATTCTGTTTATATTTGTCTTTACTTTGTTTTCTTGGCACTGTGGTATTACATGTCTTCATTTATTATATTTTTGTTATTTTTTAAAAGTATCTTATGTCCCGTATACAGTACTATGGTCAACATTTGTTGTTTTAAAATGTGATTAATAAATAAAATTGCTTGACTTGGCTCTAGGGCTGCAGCTATTGATTATTGAAGTAACTGAGTATTCTACAGATTATTCCATCGATTAATCGAGAAATCAGATAAACAAAATACTTTTGCTTCATTAAGGAGCAATAGTGAATATACAAAGAGAAAATAAGTCGGAACAACTAATTGATTTCCTTTCCACACAATGATATCTGTCAAACCTAAACCCATTTAGTGCCGTATTACATTCTGGATTTCAACGCTCCAGACTAACTTTTTCCACCATCGTCCCATAACCGTCCCGAAAAAGTATTTAAATCAGTGTAAACTCTAAATGTTATCCTTTTAATTCGTTCTAGTCAACTATAGTGGTTATTTGCATAAAACACACAATTGAAATGATTAGGAAATAAATGATTGTATTTGTATTTAAATATTTGCTTTGATAGTAGTTTGTAGTTTTAATTATGTATTATAAGTTGTTTAGAGCTTGTGTTAGGAAGTTATACAGGTCATAATTCCCTCTCTATTATTTTACATTTTACAAGATTACATTGGAACACATCATAACGTTATAATTTACCGTCGTCATTTTCACTGAAAAGAGCTTGGACATATCATAATGTAACTCAATGCAACCTCCATTAGCTGTTACCAGTTAGCTAAGCAGGACTGTATTTTAGTTTATTTTAGTCGTTGAGTTTCTTGAGGAATTGTTACTTGGCTCCCAATAACACAATCTATTTCTAAGTTGATGGACTCTCCTGGTCTTGACAAGATCTTTCATCATTTGTAAAACATGACCAGTTGATTCTTAAACTGCTCAGACTGTCAGTGTTATTTCGGTCAAATCACAAATCTTATTAGTCCTAAATTAGTCCATGCATTTGTTACTTCTAGACTAGATTACTGCAACTCCTTGTTTTCAGGCTACTCCAACAAGTCAATTAAAACTCTCCAGTTAATCCAGAATGCTGCAGCACATGAACTGACAAGAACTAGGAAAAAGAGATCGCATTTCTCCCGTATTAGCTTCTCTGCGCTGGCTCCCTGTAAAATCCAGAATAGAATTTAAAATCCTTCTCCTCACCTACGAAGCCCTAAATGGTCCAACAAGTTCTCACCCCAACTCATCATACACGCTTTTCCGTTGCACTAAACACGTGTTTTAACGACCCCTCTGCGTCACTTTTCGGTCGCAATAAACACGTGTTTAATGTTGCGAATTAAACAAAAACACTTGTTTAGGTTCAGGCAACGAAACCACTTAGTTAGGTTTAGAAAAAAATACAAAATGGTTGGGCTTGAAATTACTATGTTTTTACAGTGCAAATGTGACTTGATGTTGTGAACTCAGCGATCAGAGAGAGAGAGACACCCTCTCCACATTTAAGAGTAGGTTTAAGACTTTCCTCTTTGATAACGCCTATAGTTAGGGCTGGCTCAGGCTGCCTGGACCAGCCCCTAGTTATGCTGCTATAGGCCTTGACTGCCGGGGGGACTTCCTTTGATACACTGAGCTCCTCTCTCCTCCTCTCTGTATGCTTATTACTAACTTGGCATCATCCCCAGAGTTTTTGTGCTTTCTCGTTTTGCAGGTTGCCATGGATCGTGGTTCTGGTTGACGCCCACTGCTCGTATTATTATTATTATTGGTTATTTTTATATTTGCTATCGTCATTATTGTTGTTGCTGGGCATATCTCTCTCTCTCTCAACCCAGATGGCCACCCATCCAGAGCCTGGTTCTGCTCGAGGTTTCATCCTGTTAAAGGGGGAGTTTTTCTTGCCGCGGTACGGTCTAGACCTGGGGCCTGTACTAGGAAGCAAGTTCAACATACCCAGGATATCTGCGTTACCTGGCTTCACTAACCCTAACCACTGCAATCACACTAGGAGGTCATACGATGGTGGTTATCAACTCGTTAAGTCAACCCAGGGTTTCTCAATCTGGCTATGAGTCATTCACATAAAAGGGGCGGGGTTTGCAGCGTATGACCAGTCGCAAACATGGACAAGTCTATATGTATGTGTATATACAGTATATATATATAAATATATATATAAATATATAATCATTTAAAGGGACTATTTGTAACTTTTTAATCGTATAAATGTAGCGGGTCGCTACACCTGCGCGCTCGCATATGCATGTTCGCGTGTGGCCGCTGCCTCTCCTACTCTGCCTGCTCGCCTTCACTCAGACAGAGCGCGCGTGTTCTCGCTCAGCTCGCTCCACCTCTAGACGTGAACGCCGCTCACTCCACACTGCAGAAGAGTTAGTTTAGCTCTGAGAATATCTAGTGAATGTACAGTGGACGTTTGGGCAGAAACAAATGCTGCAGCTCCTCCAGACCAACAGAGGTTTCCCTTGTCTTGTGAAGTGACGCAGCTCCTCAGCGAGTAACGTCTCGTTATCGACCGGGTGCCGGTGTCTCCCTGCTCTCTCTGGCTGCGGGCGGAGAGAGCAGGGAGACATGCTGCAGAGCCCCGCTGCATCAGCCTGCGCTGAGGCAGGAAAAGCCAACACTAAGATCAGATCTAAATCATGTTCATGGAGAGACCTTCGTCTGGTCAGCTAACATTACTGCCAAGCAGCTGAAATATAGAGTGATATTGTGGTTTTAGCTGACGTGTGTCGCCTCACTGTTTTGAGCGTTGCTCGTTCATGTCTATTTAGAGCGAGCAAGCGCGAGCTCGACGCTGACTTTCGTTGATTTCACGGCCACAGGTGTCGCTGTTAAGAAGCATTTCTGAAAGTTACAAATAGTCCCTTTAATCATTTTCATGCATTCACTACAGTATGAGAAACATATTTCAGCATAATACACAAATACAAAGAAAGGCTAATAATAATAATGGGAATGACAAAATATTATTTAAGTCAATTGTGCTTAGTCGTCCATGCTTTATGACATTCTTAATCTCATGTTGCAAATACTTTAATTTATAAGTATTTAAATTACTTCCCCAGTTGTCCACCTGGTGGCAGCAGTGCTTAGCTGAACTACCTGTAGAAAGTGGACGATTCAACTTCAGTTTCTGTTAACCCTCTGAAACCCACAATAGAGCCGTTTTAGTCTTTTTTTAGGGGACGTCATGATAGAAGTATATGATGGTATAGTATATGTATATGGTCTAGAGACAAAAAGTGGGAATATTATGAGAATAAAGTCATAATATTATAAAGTAGTAATTTTGGAGGGAAAAGTGTGAAAGTTATGGTTTTATGTAATGTTGCGACTTTTTTCTAGTAAAGTTATGACTTTATTTTCTTAATCTTCCAACTTTTTTCTCGTAAAGTTATGACTATTTTCGTAATATTACGACTTTTTTCTCGTAAAGTTATGACTTTATTCTCTTAATGTTACAACTATTTTCTCATAAAGTGATGATTTTATTCTCGTAACATAACAACTTTTTTTCTCGTAAAGTTATGATTTTATTCTCATAATATTGCAACTTTTTTTCTCAGATAGTTATGACTTTATTCTCATTAAATTACGACTTTTTCTCGTGATATTATGACTTCATTCTCGAAATCTCAGATTTATTTATTCATTCTTCCTCAGTGTGGCCCTGATACTCCGTCGTAAACTACAAATGATTCATTGAAACTATGAAGGGCGCACACACGAACGCACCATCACACCGATGACGTGTGAGTGTGTGTGTGTTAGTGTTGTGTGTGTGTGTGTGTGTGTGTGTGTGTGTGTGTGTGTGTGTGTGTGTGTGTGTGTGTGTGTGTGTGTTCACCTTGTCTGGGTGTGTCCCTGTTAAAGCAGCAGGTATCGCCACATTTTCGTCTCCGTCTCTGCTGGAAAGACTTGAACCGTCCGGGATGGATCTGTTCGCCTTTAAGACGCTTTTGTTTCTGCTCTCTTTTATCGGTAAGAAGAAATAAAATAGTGTGATTGAACTGCTATATATATTATTTATGATTTTCTTTTTTTCTTTTTTTTTTTAATACATGTTCTTGCTGCGTTTCAATCGTGTGTAACAAGGAGACTGTGGCTCTCTGGGTGGTGTAGCCTGTTTGAATTCATGCATTTCTAGGAACCAGCAAAAGTAGATTCTTTTCTCGTAAAGTTATGACTTTATTCTCATATTACAACTTTTTTTCTCATAAAGTTATGACTTTATTCTCGTAATAATACTACTTTCTTTCTCATAAAGTTATGACTTTATTCTCATATTATTACGACTTTCTTTCTCATAAAGTTATGACTTTATTCTCATATTATTACGACTTTTCTCTCATAAACTTATGACTCTATTCTCATAGTATTATGATTTTATTCACATAAAGTTATGACTTTATTCTCGTAATATTACGACTTTTTTCTAGTAAAGTCTTTCTTAAGCTACTTTATTATTATTCCACTTTATATTTCTTGTTCTTTGGTACTTTAATGTGATTTGTGCTTCTTCTTCGCAGGACGCGGTGTGGGTGCGAACATCCTGCCGGAGGGTGATGTGGAAGCAATTGTCGGTAAAAATGTGACTCTGAAGACTCTGCTCATCAACCCGGTGTACACCTTTATAATCTGGAATTTCAGCGAGGATGGCACCGACCCGGTTAATGTTGCCAGCGTGCTGGCGTCGGGAGAGGTGAAAGTGAAAGATTCTTACATCGGGAGAGTGTCAGTGAACGCAACCAACGGCTTCCTGACCCTGAGAGGCCTGAAACCTACAGACAGCGGCGAGTACAGCATCAATTTAATCGCAGCTGATGGCAGCACGTCACCCGGCGCGACAATGCTCAAAGTTCTGGGTGAGTCGTCATTTCTACCTGAGATGCAGAGCTACCTTTTCGTATTTTGAAAGAAATGTGTGTATGTTCACCACAAATAAGTACCAACTTCTATGCCGAATTGAACAGTGTCTTATAACGATTCAGAAAAAAAGTGTTTCATTCATGTTTTTGGGCTCACAGCGTCTCCTTGAAACAATTATACGTAAAAATGCTCAACTTTCTAACGCAGTCTGGTGCGGTTGGAGCGCTGAGATGCGAGCTACCTTTTTTTAGGAAAATGTGTGTATGTTCACCACAAATAAAATACCACATCTATGCCGAATTGCTCAGTGGCTTTTAGATATCTAAATAAAAGTGTTTTATTAATGTTTATGGGCTCATATCGTCTCCCTGAAACAATTACACGTACAATTGCTAAACTTTCTAACGCAGTCTGGTGCAGTAAAGTGCAAGCCACACCTGTTGCCAGTGGTGACTGATGAGCCCTGCAGTGCAGGTATCCCTGCGCTACCAGGGCGTCGCTTGGCAACCACACAGTGCAGCCACCGGTCTAGGACTATATTCCTCCGCGGACTACTTTTTCTGTTTGTTTTGCCTTCAATTTCATTTTAGTGCTTTTCTAGGCTGTGTTTTGATTTGATTATTATTATTATTGTGTCATGCATAAATATTATGCCCATCCCAAAACAGGCTTACAAGACACCATTATTTAGAAAATAAAGAAAAGAGAAACCAAAGTAGCAGTATACATTAAAAATAATACTAAACAAATAAACCATCCTGATGTTTTTTTCCAAGCTTGAGAAACAAAAGTAGCCGACGTATAAGCATCAAAATTAAATAGCCGTTCTATTTTCGACAAAACATTTCTGGATTCTGAACATTCAAAATAGAAGTTCATCATAGTAACGACAATACAGAAGAGAAAATGTGATTCATTTTCCTCCTAACTCACATACTTTGCACGACCTGTTGTCCTCCCGGATGTTTTTAAATCTACTGACTTTTTCCTGTTCTTAACTGTGCAACTAAAAACCTTTGACTCCTCGATAAGTTTGCTAGAACATCGGATTCAGCGCCATAAGTGTGCTCGATTTAAATATACATTCGTAATTGTGGCTTTAACAATAATATCTTTAGACCATTTTTCTCAACGACGTTCTGTAGCCCACGTAGCATTATGTGATTTACTCAGAAGAAAAACCTTCTTATTGATCATTATTATTACTTAATTTCACGTGGCGCCTGAGCTGTTTGTTGTAAAACCAAAGTGTAATAGTGCACTCGTAATTCCTCCCGCGTTTCAGTTTAATAAATAGCTTTTTTCCTGTTAGAAAAGTTGTGAGTTTATAGCCTGCTTCAACAGACTACAGCAGCCTCTTACTTAACTTAAGGGTGTGGCTCTTGTTGGTGTATATGTCCTGGGGGAGTGTTACGGGTGTATTTGACAGTCCTTATACTGTAGTAATGTTGCTTCAAAGCTTTACATTTGAGTAAAGCTTTGAAGCAACATATCCACCGGCTGGCATATCCACCGGGTGAATTTGTGTGGTATTTCAGTTAAGAGATGGCCATTAATAATGTTTATATCCAAGGATTATGAGTGTGTTTAGCAAAAACCCTGCTGACTTTTGGAAAGGTTTTAAGCCCACAGAGAAATCACCAACTTTTAGCCTCTTTTAGCTCCTAGTTTTGCAGCCTAGTGTTTCCAGCAGCTGTCTTCACCAAACAAGCTCTGATAAAGCCACAGTTAGAGATTAGCTGGTGGAGCATTTAGCAGCGAAAGAGAGAGATATTTCCCTCAAGTGTTGGTGGAGACCAAAAACAGAGCTAAAAGAGAGAGAATATTGGGCTCAATCACTCCAATGGGATGAAACTGTTGGTCTCAAGTAGTTTCACATGTTCCTTGATTTCCATGAACACACACACAATGTAGTTTATCTTGACTCAATCCCACATATACTACAGCAGTGGTTTCTCAACCGCAACCCCCTACTTTTGTTTCGTGTGAACAGGTAGCAGCTAGGCGTTGTCCAATGTGCTCCAGGCACTTTTTCTCTCCCCCTGACCTGCCGGAAATCCCCCCGTCAGAAACTCACGTGCACAAACACACTCAATAAAATCTGTAATGTAAAAACTAGGGCTGTCAATCGATTAAGAAATTTAATCGCAAATTAATCTCACATTTTATATCTGTTCAAAATGTCCCTTAAAGGGAGATTTGTCAAGTATTTAATACTCTTATCAACATAGGAGTAGAAAATATGCTGCTTTATGCAAATGTATGTATATATTTATTATTGGAAATCAATTATCAACACAAAACAATGACAGATATTGTCCAGAAACCCTCACAGGTTCTGCATTTAGCATAAAAAATATGCTAAAATCATAAAATGACAAACTGCAGCCCATTTTCATTCACATATCTGGAGGTCAGAGGTCAAGGGACCCCTTTGAAAATGGACATGGCAGTTTTTCCTCGCCAAAAATGTAGCGTAAGTTTGGAGCGTTATTTAGCCTCCTTTGCGACAAGCTAGTATGACTTATGATACATTCTTAAGGTTTTATAGTTTAATATGAGGCCAGTATCTTCACTCTAGCTTTAAAACCGAGCCCGCTACAACCTCCGAAAGATCGATTGAGTTAAAGAAATTAGTGACGTTAAAACAAATTTGCGTTAACGCGTTATTATTTTCTCCACAACCATCTGGTGATCCCTTTTTATATCTAGTAATCTGTCGGTTTTTGTTTGTTCAATCAGTTGATGTCATGTTTTGTCCAACCCAGCAGTCCAAAACATTTTCGTTTGCTATCATAATGACAGAGAAAAGCATCAAATCCTGTCATCTCAGGAGCTGGAAACCAGCAAGTGTTTGACATTTGTTCTTCAAAAAAAAAAATGAAACGATTGATCAATTAAAGTAATTGATAGCTTTACTCAGATGTATAAAGTAATACAGTGACTTGGTGCCACAGTCAGCTCTGGTAATTTAATATAAACGTCTTATGTCAACTACACAATGTCAGTTTGAATCTTTATTTATCAAAGGATGGTTGGCGGTGGAGCATGCCTGCTTTTCCCAGCATTCCTTTTGACTCTCATTCATACGTTTCCACACACACTGACCGACCAGTAAAACCACACTTGACAAATACTCAGAACAAAACCACCAGTGTTTGTCTGTTCCTTTAGTCTCTTCCGTTTGCATCAGAGTAGAGTGGACCCTCGACGTCCCTGCAGGACATTTAGGTTTACAGATAAAACACACTGAAGTTAATTAATGGATGAGCTCCTCGACGCCTCGGCCCCGCCGTCAGAACTGGTTACCACTCCTTCACATTGTTCCCACGCACCCTTTATTGCCTAATCGTCAATAAACGGCCCCGTACATTTAGAAACGGAGCTCCAGGATAATCGAGAACGAGTCCAGCAGGTCTAGTTGGTGCCATTTCTCTCTTCATTCACTCCATTCAGATGTTGATTTCGGAGCACAATTAGGATATTGTGGAGAGAAACCGGCCGCGGGGACAGCAGGTCATTAAACTCTCCACCTCCGCGTTTAACCGCCCTATGTAGGATTTCTTCAACAATTTATTACTTTAATCTCTAAGGAAATAAAAAAGTCATTAGAATTAAAGATGCACCGATACCGAGTACCGATCACCGATCCGATACCAGTGTTTAATCAATGAGATGTATGTCTCACTGTGTGGAAGTGACTGGGATCATTATGTTATGTGTAAAGAAACATCAGGAGTGACTTTAACATTACTTTCCTAACTTTTTAAAAATAAAATGCCACAAATAAATAAGTGCTGTCAATCGATTAAAATATTTAATCACACATTTTTTATTTTCAAAATGCACCTTAAAGGGAGATTTGTCAAGTATTTAATACTCTTATCAACATGGAAGTGGACAAATATGCTGCTTTATGCAAATGTATGTATATATTTATTATTGGAAATCAATTAATGCATGTGATTATCATAAAGTGGGCATGTCTGTAAAGGGGAGACTCGTGGGTACCCAGAGAACCCATTTACATTCACGTATCTGGAGGTCAGAGGTCAAGGGACCCCTTTGAAAATGGACATGACAGTTTTTCCTCCCCAAAATTTAGCATAAGTTTGGAGTGTTATTTAGCCTCCTTCATGACGAGCTAGTATGACATGGTTGGTACCGATGGATTAATCAGGTTTTTCTAGTTTTATATGATACCAGTATCTTCACTAGCTAATACTACTAATACTAATAATAGTCCACTACAACCTAAAAATCACAAGTTGCGTTAATGTGTTAAAGAAATTAGTGGTATTAAAACAAATTTGTGTTATCATGTTAACTTTGACAATTTACTGAATTATTTATTATTATATTAATAAATCGTACACCAGCAACTTGGTAAGAAATCTTAAAAATTATATATTTTTAATTTATTATTAAAATTATAAATCGTACACCAGTAACTAATCAAGTTTGTTTTCCTTTTATACTGAACAACTCAGCAAATGTAGACAAAATGGTGGGATCTGTTGGGCGTGTTTGATAGTACAAAATAAACTAAATGCCAGATTTCGTTCCTAAGAATCAAAGCGTCGCACTAACCGTATCCCAATTGTATACATCACACTACGTACTAATCCTTAAAGTGTACTGCTTTTACAAGCAGGATCGGATTATTTTTCTTCCTCCCACATTCAGTTCTATTCGTTCAACAGTTCGTTCATCTGTTCCTCAACGCCCTCCTCGTTTCTCCCCGCAGAGCCGGTGTCTGATGTGGTCATCAAGTCCAACTTGCCCGAGGCGATCGAGTACAACAGCACCGTGATTCTGACCTGCTCGGCTAAAGGCTCCTTCCTCAGATTCGCCTGGTCCAAGGGCAATGCGCCCTTCGTGGCCGACGGCATGCGGATCTCAGCGGCAGAGGTCAGTTTGTTTTTAAATGTTTTTTTTGTTTTTTTTTAAATGATGTTTGCTGTAAAGGTTGAAGATGATTTGAATCTAATCCCATTTTGTCTTATTGATTATTCGTCCGTAGTTTGTTCATTCATCTGTTATTCCTTTGTTCATTTTTATTCTCTGAATTCATGCATTGATTTGAATTTAATCAAGCTCAAATGTCATACTGCAGACACATTCTTCCATTCAATCTATTAATTTAATAATACTTGGTTAGTTCAGCATGTGATACTTTGCTTTGGATCGAATCACAGGAGGAAAATTCGAATATTCTGACCATCAGAGGCGTTCTCCGGACTGACCTGGTCGGTCCCATCTACTGCACAGCGTCTAACAACCTGGAGTCGGAGAAGAGCGCCCCCTTCAACCTCACGGTCTTCTGTAAGTACTGCAGCCACACCGCTGGTTTCCTGCCCGGTGACTCCTCCCACACAGGAAGTGACGTTGGTTAGCATGAGCAGTGATAACACCACCATGGCTCAACAGACTGAGAGGAACAACAACCTCCAGAAAACTGCTTCAGTAGAAAATCCATATACTTTTTTTTAGAGTTTACATTTTTTTTTGTAATAAACTTTGAAGCCTTTTAGAAGTGTAAGAAAGTATCGATGCACTTGAGCCTTAAGGTCTGAGTCTTGCATTGTTTTAGACGCTGCGTTTCAGCGAGTGAGCTCCACACCTCTTGGACAAGAAAGAAAGAAAATCAGTCATGAGTCAGTCGCTGTCACTCCTTCACACACTCCAACGGATCGTTTGTTTTAGATGGTTTAACTGGTTTTCTTACTCTGAATCACGTTGATGCCTGACCTTTGATAGTATGACTGCATCTTTACAGGATACATCACTGTTAAGGCTTTAAACAGGCTCTGATTCCTAAAACAGTCACTTCTCTTCGCTGTGTAACTCCTGCAGTTTAGATTGCGGTGTGTGTTCGCAGGGCGCTCCCTCTCAGCCTGTACTAAAACCAACATGTGTACACAGCGGCCCGCACTTCCACTCCTTCTCCATGACTAACCTGAAAGGCAGCGAAACCACACCGACCGCTGGTTAACCCGGTTATTAATTAATCAGAAGTGTTCTGCTTCATCTGACCTGGCTTTATGTTGACTTTGGTGAAGATTTAACTCTAATACAGTGAGCGGCTACAAGATGTAGATGTGCGTTAATTCACAATGAAAAAATATTTTAACAACATTTTGCTTCTTTTGGAGGGTTTTAAAAACTTTACTGGTCAGCCAAATTCAAATTCATTCAGATCAATAATTTAACCCTCTGAGACCCACAATAGACCCGTTGTTGTCTTTTTACAGGGGGCTACAGGGGGTCTTTAGGGGGAGATAGCAGGTCAACAGTAGATGTCACATAGAAGTGGTGTACATCATCTGAAAACTGGGAACCTGGAGACTAATTTGAGATGCAGAAATAATGTTGAATTAATTAATTAAAATAAGGGTTTAGAACATTATGATAGAAGTATATGATGGTCATTCCCATGCTCTCATAAGTTGTTGCAGCAATTTTTGGATTGATACCATTTGTTACACAGATTTGGTGCTAAATTGAACCATGTTTTACCACTGAAGAATTGTTAAAAATGATCAATAATCCCTCCAAAATACCACATTAAGACACCAAGACCTTGAGGAACACCATAGAAAAAGCCATGCTGTGATTTGGGATTAAAAACTTTTGACATTTTGGAGATAACACGTGATACTGCATGTGTTTATCGTAAAGTGGGCATGTCTGTAAAGGGGAGACTCGTGGGTACCCATAGAACCCATTTACATTCACATATCTTGAGGTCAGAGATCAAGGGACCCCTTTGTACCTGGACTTGGTATCAGCAGATACTCAATAATTAAGGACTCGATCCCTCATGAGAAGCTGTAGTGTAATAAGTACTATGAGGATTAATGAGGCTATTTGAAAATCATCTAAGTTGAACTTTCCATGTGTTGTTGCCCCACAGACGGACCAGAAGCCGTCACCATCACTACTAAGAACCCTCCCAAGTTTGTCAGAGCCAAATCCGTCTTCAACCTGACATGTACAGCCGTCTCCAGCCCGCCCGCCGACTTCGTCTGGTACCGCAACGAGGTCATGATGGAGGTCAAGGGTGCCATCCTGGATCTGGCAGCGATCGAAAAGCTCGGGTTTGGGACAACAGAGGGAGAGTACGCATGCCAGGCCACAAACTCCAAGACCAAACGCACCGCCTTATCATCTACCGTTTCCTTCGCTGTGATGGGTGAGTGACCTAAAGCTTTCTGACAAACACTGTTTCCTTGCAGCCGTTCAGTCACTTGTTTAGTGCCGTTTGATTGTAAACTTCGGACTCCTTCACCTAAATGGAGTTCTTCAATGAGCTAATGTTTAAATTCTGGGTCAAAGTTCTGCTTTTTAGACATGCTAGATCAGAGGTCTGCAACCTGCAGCTCTGGAGCCACATGCGGCTCTTTAGCTCCTCTCCAGTGGCTCTCTGTGGAGTTTTAGTAAAATTAGTGGAAATGAATAACTGTTTTTTGTTTATGTTTTTAGTTATGACTTTATTCTCATAATATTGCGACTTTTTTCTCGTAAAGTTACGACTTTATTCTCGTAATATTACGACTTTTTTTCTCGGAAATTTATGACTTTATTCAGGAAATGTCAGATTTTTCCCCTCAATGTGGCCCTAATACTCCGTCGTACATTTGCGCTTTGGCCCTCACTGCATTAGACTTGCTAGCTACATTTTAAAGTTAAATGCATCAATCTGGTGCACTTTGAGAGCAGAATTAGCAACATTAAGAGGCTAGATAAACAATTTCATGCTCTTAATTTAATCATAACACATTGGTTTGAATAGATATCTATAACCAAAAGTGAAGCCAAAACATCTCGATCAGCGGCTGGTGGCTCTTAGTTTAAGAAGCGCTTGATTTGATCAGCAGCAGAGTTTTCTATGAGCAGAACGCACATTTTAAACGTCGCAGGGGATCACGTTCGTTTAATTGTCGGAAATCAAAATTGTGATCGCGATTAATATTATTATTATTATTGTTATATTAATATAACAGCTCTGGCTGCACAATTAATCGAATGACATCTTCTGAAAAGTTATTCCTCATTTTTCTTGCCTATGAATGTCCAACACAATTTCTGAATGTGACATGCACACAGTCTTTTCAAAATAAACTTTTGGTTTCGGAAAAGATCGTGGTTTGGGTTAAAATAACTGAATTTTTATTTGTCAAGTACGGAAGTTACGTGACAAATAATTCAACGTTGACTTCGGGTTTCACACGGGACACCACTGGCGGTCTCCTGGGTGAAAGTCCTCTGTTTTTTTTAACCACACCGACCTCCTCCCTAAGCATTTGTCGCTTTTTATACTTCCTGGTTCACGATTACGTGGATTAAATACAACTTGATTTAGTGGGATATATATACAAAATACAGTACATTACTTTCCGTAGGTATAGCTATGAGTGGTGTCTGAGAAACAGCCTGTTCAGAATGAGGCAGAAGTTCACTTGAACTCCACCAACACACAGCTGAAAAAAGAAGCAGACTGAAACCTTTTCTGTTCTCGGTGACACACCTTCGAGGCACGAGACTGTTACATGGACTCACATTAGTCATACAAGCTGCTTGTGACACTTCCAGCACATACCGGGCAGCTGTTGTGACCCACAGCGGATACCTGTGTGGTGTTTTAAAACGTTGTGTAACACACAGAGAATCCATGCGATGTCTGTAATTACTGCAGAGGAATCCTTTTCTTCTTGTTTTTGGAGGATGTTGTTTTTAAAGTTGGCGGCAGACCATTTCTGTGTGAAACCTGCTGGGTTGGAGGATGGTCTTACATTATGGCCTGGAGAGCTTCTGTGTTTTCTTTCTGGATGATAATAGCAGAGGAGGAGGAGGAGGAGGAGGAGGAGGAGGAGGCAGAGGAGGAGGAGGAGGAGGAGGAGGCAGAGGAGGCACGGAAAAGGAAATTACATGAACATTTTATTTTGGTGACTTTTGGCAGATTAAATCAGTAGAGTGAAGCTTAAAGTATGAGATTACTAACATTTAGGGCTGTCAATCGATTAATTGATTGTCGATAGTTATTGCAAATGAATCGCCTTATGTACCTTAAAGGGAGATTTGTCAAGTATTTAATCCTCTTATCAACATGGGAGTGGACAAATATGCTGCTTTATGCAAATGTATGTATATATTTATTATTGTAAATCAATTACCAACACAAAACAATGACAGATATTGATCCAGAAACCCTCACAGGTACTGCATTTAGCATAAAACAATATGCTCCAATCATAACATGGCAAACTGCAGCCCAACAGGCAACAACAGCTGTCAGTGTGTCAGTGTGCTGACTTGACTATGACTTGCCCCAAACTGCATGTGATTATCATAAAGTGGGCATGTCTGTAAAGGGGAGACTCGTGGGTACCCAGAGAACCCATTTACATTCACACATCTGGAGGTCAGAGGTCAAGGGACCCCTTTGAAAATGGACATGACAGTTTTTCTCTCCAAAATTTAGCATAAGTTTGGAGCGTTATTTAGCCTCCTCGATGATGAGATAGTATGACATGGTTGGTACCGATGGATTCTTTAGGTTTTGTAGTTTCATATGATACCAGTATCTTCACTCTAGCTTTAAAACTGAGCCCGTAAAAATCACTGAGTGCTCATGCCCATCCCTAGTGTGGAGTTTGAAAGACGTGGGTGTTCACCAAACAGGAAGGCTCTAATTAAAGACACTAT
>CAKAOH010017121.1:0-21661 GCA_916701665.1 Sebastiscus tertius | reverse complement strand
CTCTCTCTCTCTCTCTCTCTCCAACTCTGTATCTTCGAACTCTTTCTGTCTCAAACTCTGCTGTCTCTCCGCACACATACACAAGCACACATGCTCACCTCGCCCTGCCAAAAGGGAGAGGTGGCTGGTGAATAAACAAT
The DNA here is from genome assembly GCA_916701665.1 of Sebastiscus tertius. Classification (NCBI taxonomy): domain Eukaryota; kingdom Metazoa; phylum Chordata; class Actinopteri; order Perciformes; family Sebastidae; genus Sebastiscus; species Sebastiscus tertius. Next base: position 21,521 of record CAKAOH010017121.1, on the reverse strand, counting down.
GGCACTCCGCCCATAGTGTCACCCGCCTGGGCTTTGATCAGCACCGCTGTTCCTGCTCCCCACAGCAGTGCTTCCTGTCTTTCTGCCTGCCGAATGCCGCCATGCGCGAGCACACGAGCTTGCACGCACGCACACACACAACTGAGCGTGTTATGTCTCATTCTTATACATAGGCCTACATATGCTATCTCTCTCTCTCCTATTTTCCCACCAAGTCTTTATCTATCTTTGCCTCAAACTTGCACACAAACACAGCTTTGAGTTAGTGCCCTTGTCTCTTTCAATAGTGTTGCATTCTCTAACATACACCCACATATGCTCGGTGTTTTCACACACACATACATACACACACACACACACACACACACACACACACACACACACAGGACGTTTTTGATCCAGGCCCATCAAGCAGTAACTTCTAGTCAAAGAGAAGGTCCTGTTGTAGTGTCCTCTGGGTGAAGTGACAGCAGACACATTACATAATGCAACAGTGACCATTGTCTCACTCTGTTTGAGGATGACAGTGAATATATGAGGTGCACTGTTCTTTCTACACGTTTGACAGTGTGGGGTGTGCATTTCTTTGTCAAATTTAGATGGAGTCCATGTGATCTCTTTTGCTTTTATGCATGCATACCAGTAACGAAGGCTCCTGTGTGCGCACGCACACACACGCTGCCACACAAACATGCACACATTCAAGGGGGGCTAGTTGTAGCAGCTGCAGTTTGTCTGTAGTTCTGTAGTTATATATGCATTAGTTTCTGAGGGGGTTGAAAGGATGACTTTGCCTGTGGGAAGGAATGGCAGCAGTGGATCAAGAACAGGTGTGCTGGATACCCTCTGTTGCAGAGGCAAAGAGCTGCTTCAATTGTTGTGTGTGTGTGTGTGCGCGCGCGTTTGTCTTCTCTGTTCGTGTGTCTGTCCATGTCCTTCAACACATGTCCATGTTCTCCGTGTCAACCTTGGACTGCGCATTTGTTTACTGAAGTTTAAACCATCTGTGTTTCTGCCACTTTCTTTTTTTCTGTGTGTGTGTGTGTGTGTGTGTGTGTGTGTGTGTGTGTGTGTGTGTGTGTGTGTGTGTGTGTGTGTGTGTGTGTGTGTGTGTGTGGGCATGAATTCCTACTTTCACAGTAACATTGAATCCAATGGCTGGAGTATTACTACCAATCTCACTGAGAATCAACAATTCAGTCTCTGTGCAGACTGTTTTAACCTTAAGACAAATCTTTGGTTTGCCTGTCCAATAAACCAAAACAGTGCCTATGGCGTATTAAATGGATAGTTCAGGTGTTTTGAAGTGGGGTTGTATGAGGTACTCATTCATAGTAGGTGTATTACTTACAGCAGATGACGGTCGGCACACCTCCAGCATGGAGAAACAGAAAGGAGCACCAACACCAGAGCTAAGCAATGTACTGCTGTGGATGGGGACGGCAGAAAAACACATTTTAGCCACCTTAAAGAAAGGCACTTGCAGATAAAGTTCACACTATAGGCTACACTCATGTTATTAGTATCATACTATTTGTAGAATTAGATTCCAGTGGCGGCTGCATAGGATTGTTTCAGACTTGTTTGATCCAAACATTTCCAATAACTCCAGAGCGTTGTGAAGTCAAAATGTTTTAAAAATAGATATATGTAATCATTTTACAATTCACATCATGTTTTTATCTAATGAAATATTCTGCTTCAGTCCATATTTGTTGACGTTTAGCCACACTGAATCACCTTATTCAAACTGAGGACTTTGTTCAAGGATTTGTCAAATTTTTAAGGGTGATGACGTCAAAAAAATACGGAGCGGGGGCCCTCAGCTGTTCTTAGATACAAGTAGGGGGAGCTTCAAGGGAAATAGTTTGGGAACCACTGGTCTAGTGTAATTCCCAAAGTCAGTGTGTTTGCTTAGTTATAGCTAAAATGATAACTATTTTGTAGAATCCTGGGTTCAGTCCATAAGGAGCTTATGTGGCCATTGTGGTCTTAAATCTTAAAAGGAGTGAGGAGACTGCGGTGCTGTCAGTGAGGCTTCATTCCAGCTTCCAGTTCAGGCCTGTTTTTTCCTTTATATTAGCATTGGTGTCCGCTAGAAATGTCTCACCTTGGATCTGTATATCTATTATGTGAAGGCAAGTTTCTCTCTCTTTCTCTTTCACTCTCTGGCTCTCTTTTTGTATCTGTGTTGTGAGCACCCATCTGCCTTCTTGTCCATGTATATGTTGGTGTGTGTACAGCTCTACATGTGTGTGCCTGGCGTTGGCTGATTGATGACTTTCCCGGCTGTGGGCAGATTCCCGGCAGTGTTTGATCCGCATATCAGAGGAGGTGGAAGTAGGAGAGAGATAACATTCCAGGATGCAACTAGGGAACGTGGGAAGTAGAACAGCTCATAGAGACCATGCTCCATTCTCGGACAACAAACGGAAAGTACTCATTAAACCACAGGCCCAATGCTGAAGTACAAAGCAACCGTGACGGCATAATGTCTTGTGCTTCCCAGGCTGTAGGCAGAAGTTTAGACAAGCTGCGATGGCACCTCACTTGTAAACGTGTACATAATACTGTAATTAATGCAACAGATTTCACTATTTAAGTGCCTTCTCCAAGAAATCTGTCAATCAGATCCTATACAACTGAAAATATAGTCAGCAAATGGCATTAAATTAAAGGTTATAATATACGAAACTTACATTTTTCAGTGAAGTTTTCTCAACTTCTCAATCAACTTTACTTTCCTAAATCTCCATTATTATTAATCCTGCATACACGGGGCCAACAGTGAGCCTCAATTCCTCATATCACTTGCTAGTTTTGTGCTACGTTTCCTTGCTGAAATTCCACTGTTACAGTACTGTTGGTTTGTTGTTATTTCTTCTGATTACAACGCAAAGAATCATAGAGTTTGATGGTTTAAATCATAAACTAGTGTATCATTTCTGATGGGTTTTTACTCCACAAAGCAGTTTCACATCCAGGCTGTGGAGGTCGGACAGAAGTGGTACATTAATAGTACTGTAGTTAAAGGTGCTCTATACGATATTCAGAGCATTAATGTAGGATCAAACAACTCTTTGCTGTGTAAAGATATAGTGGAGTAATGGCTACCCTCTGTGTGTGTGTGTGTGTGTGTGTGTGTGTGTGTGTGTGTGTGTGTGTGTGTGTGTGTGTGTGTGTGTGTGTGTGTGTGTGTGTGTGTGTGTGTTGTAATCCGAGCTTTCTGTGTGCTTACAAGTGCTTTTAGTTCTTGTTAAGGCCCAGACACACCAAAACGACTTCAAAGAACTAGCGACGACGAAGGCCGCCAGTTGCATCGCCTCACGTCGCCTTTGTCTCAGCCAAAAAGCTGCACTCGAACACACCGCAAAGACTACAGCCAACGGCTAACTACCATGTACGTCCTGCGCCTGCGTGAAATAACTCTCCACACCAGCAGGTCACGGTTGTCTGTATCCGTCATTCAATAAAGGAAACCGGAAAACCGAGGACTGTGGATATACAGTACAAGCCGTTATTATGACACGTACATGAAACAAAGCGTCCTTGCCGACCATTTTCACACCACTGTCACTCACCACTTAGCTTCATTCTAGATGTCGCTGTGAAAACATCCGTTTTCAGATGAGATGAGATAAAAAACGAGAAAAGCCTTCTGTGACTTTCTTCTTGACTTTACTCGTTGGTTTGCTTTCCCCTTCTCGTGCACTGATTCACTTATCCTGAACCGCCAATCAGAGCGATTTCTCTCACCGACGAGCTGAATCGGCCGAAAAACCTCAGACACGGGCAGATAAGAGTTGACGATGCGGATCATACCACAAAAACTAGAGCAAAAGATGCTCTCCGACAGCCCAAAATTGTCCAACGGCCGACTGTTGACTCGGTGTGTCAGGGACTTTAGTGCATGTGAGCGTGCCCCACTGGCTAGCTCACGGCCGCCGCTGCCGCTCTGTACTATGCTCATACGGCGGTTACAGCTGTTAACGCAACCGATGGCGTTGTTGTGGAAGCACCCACCCTCCGGTTCCTCCTCAGGTAAACACTGTTAGCTCTGTCAGTAGTGTTGCCGTTGTTAGCACCGTTAGCCACCAGCTCAGCAGTCACCATGTTGAGAGCCGTGTTGAGGCGATAGAAATGCTCTCAATTTTGAATTTAGCATCTTTAAAGCTACGCTAAGAAACACAACCCTCACATACTATTGTCTTATCAAGTTGCTATGGCGTGTCACCATCCTACAGTTTGATTTTGGGGCTTAATGAGAGCAGTGAGACTCATAAAGGCGGTTTACATAAAGGCGGTTAGAAAACCAAAAAATGAGCTAAAACTGATGAAATTTGCATAAAGCTGCAGAGTTGGCTTCAGCTCTCTAAAGTGACTCATTCACAGGTTTAAATACTGTAAAAACTTTTTGATTTTTGTGATGTAAATTACACTTTAATGCAGGCAGCAGTCAACAGGTTACACGACTCTCTAATACAGTCAAATACGCTCAGCAAGATGTGTTGTGTATGGAGACATGTTGTTGTTGCCTGCTAATATTCATGGCAACTTGTGTGACATCAGTGACTTCCTTTCTGTTAACAACCTGAACATTCAATCCTGAAATAAAACCGAGATCTGTGTTTTATATTTTATTTTTAAAGACGGAAGTTTTTAGGCTGCTAAATTGCATTTGCGAGTTTTGCTGAACTTTACATCCATTAAATGCCACGCTATTTGATAAACAGAATATATGTATGTGAGCCCACACAAGTACACACAGGGCATATGGTGCATATTTCAGAGTTGTTTCCTATTCTCTTTCTACTGTAGCTCACAGCAGCTGAAAGAGACAGAGACGGAAAAGATAGAGAACAGTGTGTTCCCCCCGTGGGCATAGCTCGGTTGCAACATGTCTTCATTACCGCGGCAATTGTCTTACTATTTTCATCAGTACTAGGAAAGGCGCCTCCGTAACTGTGCCGACGTGTGTGCATATTGCAGTAGACGAGATAACTGTTCCGTTTGCCGTTCAGGAGAGTTTTGCTGCTGCCGCCATCACCGTATCCTCTCACTGCTAGAGTGCTGAAACGCATCAAAGCACTGAAAGCAAGTCGATTCATACTAATATCTGCGGTATCTTTCAGAGGGGCTGTCCTGGTCGACTTGCTAAACCACATCTTTTTATTCGTACACGCAGACAGCAAAGCAAAAGCAGAAGTTTCACTTCTCCAACACCTCAGGAGGGAGACCTCTCTCCTCCTCCTCCTCCTCCTACAGCTTCTCTCTTACACTCACTTCTTTACCTTTCCCACAATCCTTTGATAAAAGTGCAGATAAAAGAGAGTCTGTGCTCATCTCTCTGGCCATCCACCTCTCCTTGAGGTTAGCACCTCCTTTATTATTTACTATTAGATCAGTAGACGTACATGCACACACCGCCTTGTTCTACTAAAGCTGGTGTGTGTGTGTGTGTGTGTGTGTGGGCGCAGTCCACATACTGTGTCTTTGCTTATATGTCTGTGTGCTTCGTGCCCCTTGTGTACGTATCTGTTCTTACCCTTTTGCTTGTCAGTGAATGTGTGTGTGTGTGTGTGAGTGTGTGTGTGTGTGTGTATGTGTGCGTCCTTGGCTGGAGGCGGTGCAGTGTGAGGTTTTTCGCTGCTGTCTGAAGTCGTCCAGCCTCAGTGTCATTAGAGGATCTCTTTAATCCAGACTTTGGGAGAAACTTCTGACAGCACGCTGCAAATAGAAGGCCCCGCCGCACATGAAGAGCAGCTCGGCTCCTAACAAAACACCAAGTTTAAAGAGGCCCCTGGCCTTTTTTCCTCCTCCCACTATTCCCTCCCTTCTTTCTTCTTTGCTTTTTTTTCCCTGCCCTCTGTTGCTTTTACTTCACCCTAGGGAAACATGCTTGCCTTATCTGCGCAGGAGGACCACCCAGGAAAGATGACTCAGGCATCGGTGTGTCTGTGCGCCTGTGTGTGTGTGTGTGTGTGTGTGTTTGTGTGTGTGTACTAACACAGGGATTGCACACTCATTTGACTGAGTGTAGCACTCGCATTTTTCAGAACTTTTGCTGTTAATATTAATGCATGCCTACACCTGCATGGATCGCTCTGAGCGGTGTGTTTGTTGGCGCTTGCGTGCGCGTGTGCCTCGCTAATCCTTTGAGCCAAAGTTGGGAATGAAAGGCAGAGGCACATTGCTGATGGAGGAGAGGTGAGAGAGGCCTTCAAGCTCCCCGACTGCGGGACCATCTCTTCACTCCGGCCACGTGTTTCTCTCCTTCACGTCCCTCCCGTCTTCCTCAGTATCTCGCTGTCTCACCTCTCTGAGCTTTCTCTTCTTTTCTTCCTGACATCCTCCTCCTCCTCCTCTTCTCTTATCTTCCCAGGCTTTGCATTTTGTTTACTTTTTCATGCACCTTTCTCTTTCATTCTGCACCTTCTCTCCTCCACACCCCCAACCCTTCATCTCTCCCTAAGGAACTCTGATTTCCCCCCCTCTTCCTGGCCTGTTCACAATGATCCCAGTCTGCATGACTGATAAAGACCATATCGCCCAGAGCATCTGGAGACACTTTAGCAGGATCACTCTACACACGGCCGTTCACGCACTTTCACACACTAAATACCATAGTAACAACCAGCATCTTGTGTTTACGTGTGTATACAGTACAGATTTAAGACAGACTGAGAAAATGAGGGATCAATGATAAAGAGCCTCTCGTTATTACTCATAAATGCTTTGAGAAATGACTGTATATGTCAGCCGTATTTACAAACTCATGATCATCTGAGATTGGATTAAAGGGTGGGTCCATTATTTTAGTTTTTTTAGGTTTTTATATCATCCTGTAGCTTCCCAGTGGTGTTCCTTATGTATTCAAATCCGAACATTTTGGTCAACATATGTATGTTTTAGCATCAAAATGCTATTTTCCCTTCAAGTCCTTCTAAAAACCTTTCCCACGTGGCCTGACGTATGTTTCTGGATGATGCTGCTGCTGCATTTACAGTATATATACATTGTAGTCAGTGTAGTAACGTTACATACAGTAAGTTAGATGGCGGTCGGCACGCTCCCTGTTTGGAGAAGCAGACAGGAGCAATGTACTGCTGTGTGGACGCCACGTTAGTTCAGAGCCGAAAGTCACACAATAACACAAACAAGCTAATCGATCGATGCGGCGGTAGACCATCAGCTGCTGCGTTCCTCGAGCTAAAATGACTGTTTTTGTGAATGGAGTCTGGTCTGGTCTTGAAGACCGCAATATAACTGCTTCAGTCCCCCAATCAGAGAAGGGCTGTCTGACGGCGAGGTAAAGCAGTGAAAATATTCTAAATATAGCCTACACTTTTCTTTTAGATGGCTAAAATGCATTTTTCTGCTGCTCCCATCCACGGCCGCTTTACTTCGCCGCCAGAGCGCCCTTTCCGACAGTAACTGAAGCCGTTATATGGCAATATATTCAAGACCAGACCAGACTCAATTCACAAAACAGTCATTTTACCGTGCAGAACGCGGGAGTATACATACAACCGCACTTCAAAAAATCCAAATTCAGTTATTTCCAAACTTAGCACAGCTAACTTTGACTTAACTAGCGCTAGCATTCTCATTATTGTGGGAATGCTGATTCAGCATTAAAGGTTCATTCCGCCAAAATACTACTTTGTGTCGAAGCACTTATAGTTTTAAAGGTTTGTTCCAGCCAAAAACGACTTTCTGTCTAACGAGTTCATTCATTTCAACTTCCACCTTTGACAGTATTACAGTTTAGCTTCCTGCTTTTCTTGCAATGTATTTCAGCTCTTAGCTTCTTTTGCGGTCATCCAGTTCAGCTTTCAACTCCGTCAGTTTTACAATTCAGTTCCGTATTTTCAGTAATTAATTTCAGCTGTCAGCATTCCCATGCATTTTCACCAGGAAATGCATTTTCCAATTCATAACCTTATTGATTAGCTGTTTGCAACGGCTGAGTGGGCGTTTCCATTTGAAAAAAAGAAAACTGAACAGAACACATAGGGACCCGCCCTTTAAAGTCCAAGTCTGACACTGGTATTCAAACCGCCTCAGGAGTGTGCAGGTGTTCACCGGCGTTTACGTTGTCAACTTTATTGTTTTGAGTAGTCCTTTTTTTTCTTGAATTAATATTTGTGTCTGCCAGAGTCAGTGTGATATCTGTTGCTCCGTGCCTCAATGCAGTATAATAAGACCATTATGTCCGACGGCGATGAAGACGAGATATTTCCGTGGCCCTTTCTGACTCACAAAGCGCTTTTATTCATCAGCAGAATCATCCCATATGATTCTATTAATGAAGTGACAAGCGTTGAACTTCTTCCCCTTCAGAGTTGTTTTGAGCACATCAGATACAGAACCCACATGAAAGAGATGAACGCGTCACCAGTGAGGCCCACTAAGTCAGGCTTACTTCCCAGAAGACCTGGTCCAGAAATGCTGTGTCACAGTGCGGGGAATCAGAAGTGGGTTTAGAAAAGGAGGGGGGTTGTCAGGGTCGTCTTTGTCAGCCGTACTGCTGCCTTTGAAGGATAGACGTAGGTGAGGTTAGGGTCACGATGGGGAAATGTGGAGGAAGGAAGGTATGAATCACTAGATAATCCACTGGCATCCAACAAGAAACACTCTTAACATCAGAAATCAACAATCTCTACAACTCATTCTGGCAAATTAGATCATTTGACCTTCGATTCAGAGAAGGAAAAAGAAAAAGGAAGAAACCTCACACTCACTAGAATCATAAAAACTGGTGAAAAAAAATGCCACTAAAAAATGCTTTTCCAGTGTCGTCGAGCTTTTTGATTCACCAATAAACAAAATGAAATGATGAAATCGAAGGCAAGGGGGCTGCACTGGATGGAGATGTGGGCTGTGATGGGATCGTGACTGGCTAAGAAATACCCTGATTAATAGGATCAGCGCGCTGGAAAAACCAGCTGCCTTTCATGCCGCAGAGCTAAAAAACTGACCTCGACATGCTCCTGAATCATAATAGTCTAGTAACGCGTGTTGGTCCAGGAATCCATCTGCCAGGCGTTTAAATTAGCCCCTGCAAAGGAAAGAGGTCCATTATAAAGATGATTTTATCTGCATCTGTGCAGTTCAGTATGGAGGATGGAACCTGCCATAATAAAAAAATGATTAAATAAATAACTTGATAAATAGATTTGCCATTAAATGTACTATAATTAATATTAAAAATACACATTTGCTAATTGATAAAATATGACAAATGTTGATATTTCTGCTTTAATTTGCTTCTTTATTTATTAACCTTTGTAATAATCCCCCTATCAGTATCTATCTACTCTTCTATTTAATTTTCCCTTTTATGTACTTTAGGGCTGTCAAAGTTAACGCAATAATAACATGTAAACGCAAATTTGTTTTAACGCCACTAATTTCTTTAACACATTAACGCAACTTGCGATTTTTAATTAACCTCTTAAAAATCTGACGGGCCGCCATCAGTCTTTCGGAGGTTGTAGCGGGCTAGAGTGAAGATACTGGCATCATGTGAAACTAGAAAACTGAGCCGACCATGTCATACTAGCTTGACGGGAAGGAGGTTAAATAACGCTCCAAACTGACGCTAAATTTTGGCGAGGATAAACTGGCATGGCCATTTTCAAAGAGTGACCTTTGACCTCAAGATATGTGAATGAAAATGGGTTCTATGGGTGTAAAAACTGGACAATCATATGATTAATCACAAATATTTTAATCGATTGACAGCCCTAATTTATTTATTTTTTGTTTTAGAGAAGCAAATTAAAACAGAAATATCAATTTATGTTACATTTTATACATTAATTAATGCCTAAATGTATTTTTTATATTGTTTTTGGTACATTTAATGGCATATTTATTTATCTATCGAGTCATTTATTTATCTATTTATTTATTAATTAATTTAATTTTTGGCAGGGTTTGTCCTCCATAGATCAGGTGCAGGTTCACACTGTGGTGCAATCCTGTTAAAAGAAAAGTAATTAAATGTCAAAAAGGGGAGAATATAAGGTGACTTTTCCATCAATTTCAGCTACTGTGAGATCTACTGCATCTAACAATCCAACAACAAAGCTTTCAACTTCCTTTTTAGTCAGTAGTTCTCAGAGAATTGCTACCCAGAAGTTCAACCAGGCCCTGAAGCCTAACGCAGTCTGTGTGTGATTTATGTCAGTGTGGTGGGTTGTAGATCAGGCCGGTCATGCCTATCACCTGCACTGTGTTTCCATCGGCTCTGAGAATCGACAAGGCAACACCTGGCCCGCTCACTCAACCCCACCGGGGAGACGCACCGAGGATATTGATGCTAGCCATACACTTGTAGAAGGCTATGTGTGTGTGTGTGTGTGTGTGTGTGTGTGTGTGTGTGTGTGTGTGTGTGTGTGTGTGTGTGTGTGTGTGTGTTTTATGTTCAGGTGTGCGTGCGTGCACACATCGTCCTCTCTGCTTTTCATGCAGACTAATCAAAGACGAAGTGTCCACATGTGCACTCACAACATCTGGTTCTGCGTCGCATGCAGGAACTGCGCCTTTCTTTCCACTGCTATCACTTACAGGCAGAGAGGGGAAAAATGTCCTACACACACACATAACAGCATTTTCTTTCTTTCTTTCTTTCTTTCTTTCCTGAATCTTAGAAAGCAAAATAGATTAAATTCTTTATTGGCGCCCTGTGGGGAAATTTGATCAACTCAGGTATTTTGGAGGTTCTTATCCACTAAATGATACAGTACATCTCTCTTATTACCGCCAAAGAAATAATGATCCTTAAAGGAATGCAACTTCACAAAAGCCTCGGCAGTTTGCTAATTCCCTGAGTGAGCAAGTCTCTCTCTCTCTCTCTCTCTCTCTCTCTCTCCCTCTCTGTGCCCTTGTCTGGAAATGAGTTTGGGCTTAATGAGGCCAGCTTGCCAGTAATTACTGTCATGGCTTTATTATTAGCCTTTTAACACGCAAAGACTAATCACAGGCTGCATCTCTCCTCTCCTCACTGTCCCTTCTGTCTACCTTTCTCTGTCCTGAATATCCTCTCACTGGCTCTGTCCGTCCTGATCGCTCTTGTTTTCTCAGTTTCTCAGCCTCTCATTCAGATGTTTCCTTCCAGCTAGATTATATCACTTTGCGACAGTTACACCACGCAGATCTGAGAGTTTGTTGTTGTTTTTACCCGTCAGTCGTCCGACAACGCTGACTGTCTCTCCCTCCCCCCCAGGCCCTGCAGGAGAAGGTGGAAAGTCTACAGAGGCAGCTGCGCTGCTCAGAGAAGAAGCTGCTCAGCAAAGAGCTCGAGACTGGAGAGAAGGTAATACAGACGCTCCTTTTCCTCTCCATCTCTCGCTATCTCTTTTATCATTTGCTCCTTACCATTAACTGTTGCATCACTCCTGCTGCCCTCAGCCTTTTCGTCACACCTCTATTTGACTTTGTGTGATCCTTTTTTTTTGGAATTGAATCCCTTCAACGCCCATCTCTGCTCCCCCATCATCACCTGGTGTCCCTACCCCCTCACCCCCTCAGTTGCCATCCTTACTAGACCCTCCAGGGGGCCACAGAAGACAAAAAAGAAATGTATTCTTCCCTCCTTTCTGCCCTCCCCTCATCACTCTACCATCTCGTTCTCCTGTTCAGAGCCACAGATATGCCCCCTCGCACATTTCCCAAATTCCTTGAGATTTGGCTTCAAGAGCCAGCGCCTAGGGCCAGGAATGCCACCACCGCCTGTGTTCAGAGGGAAGCCTCTGTGTGTGCACACACACTCCCCATTGCTCTCCAGAATGCCCTGTAATCAGGCTCTGTTTTGACCTTGACACACACCGAGAAGAAAGCACTAATGACTACACTCACACAGGAGGCTCTTCTTTGTACCCTGGTATGTATAACCAAAGGCATTCATCCTCCCGTGTCCCCCCCTCTGATCCGCCCACTGACCCTTGTACACACTTCACACACTCGTCACACACCTCGGTGTCTGGCCGTCATAAATCTGCGGGAAGGGGTCAGTGGTTTTTAGGAGCCGTTGGTCACTGACCCAGTCCCAGAGGCGCTGCACGTTGTTTCCTATAACTTAAGAGGAGCTGACCCCTGAACCCGCCGGCTGCACTGTCAGATCATGTCGTCTGGTGAAGGGTTTGAGTTACTCTTTCTCAGCTTTGCATTTACGTGTTTTGTTAGTGTTGTTTACTGCGCGATCCATCACTGAAGACACAATCACTTGATGTATCGGTGAAGAGTTTTTACCACAGGTTGCCAAAAAATGCTGAAAGAAATGTACCTGCTCTCTGGTATTTCTATCTCAAGGAGAAGAGTTCATCTTTATGTTTCTAAAAGTCAAACACATGGACAAGTTCCCTAGCAACCACTATGGCATATTGTTCATGTTATAACCACTTATAGTTCTTAAGGAAGTGACACAAAGTAAGAGAGAAGTCCTGTATTTTTCAGGATCATTTTCAGCATCTTGCACTTGACCTCAGATACTCAGTGTGTGTGTGTGTGTGTGTGTGTGTGTGTGTGTGTGTGTGTGTGTGTGTGTGTGTGTGTGTGTGTGTGTGTGTGTGTGTGTTAATAGTGAAAGGTGGAGCATGGAGCCATGAAGTGTACTTCAGGTAGATGATGTTGGTCCACTGCTCTGCAGATGCTGACACATATTTGGATTTCCACAGTGCTCAACTGTTCAAAATTTCATGACGTGTTTAAAAACCGAAATATTGTGCAGTGTGTAGGATTTGGCGGCATCTAGTGGTGTGGTTGCAGATTGCAACCAACTGAGTACCCCTCTGCTCACTCCTCCCTTTCCAAGACTGCATAAACATGTGACGCTGAGTGCAAAACCGCGGTAACGCCGTTTGCCTCGCTCAGAGGCCATCCTTACCATAATAACACTACTTTAGGAGCAACGTAAGTCAGACGGCGGCGGCCGGTAGTGTTTGGTTTGTCCGTTCTGGGCTACTGTAGAGACATGGCAGACTCTGTGAGGAGGACCCGCTCCCTGTGTAGATATGAACAACTCATTCTAAGCTAACGAAACACAACGATTCTTAGAAAACATAGTTATGAATGTTATATTCAATTTCTGCCAATAGATCCTCCTAAATGTTACACACTGGTCCTTTCATGTTATTAATTATGCTTTTATTTAGCACATTAAATCACTCAGAACCCACTTATTGCTTGTGGTCTATAGAGCTTAGTCTCGTAGAGCTGAAATGTTTTGATACTGGCGCCAGTAAGAAACACGGATTTTAGTACTGATACCAAAAATGCTTCGTTCTGGTATAAAATCAGCAACATTATGATTTAAGTCAGGCAGTACGTGTGTGGAGAGAGAGACAGTCCGACAGTCAAAGCGAGGAACGGGTAAACAAGGCTAAGAATTTGATTAAGCATTTGGTACCAATTGTACGTACTTGACAGTTCTTAATTCTCCGCCATAAAACACATTTCACTAATCTATCGCAGATTGTTTTGCTGTGACAAAAGTTGGCAGCAAAGACACAAACAGGAAGTGTGCCACGGTCGGATAAGAATGGAGGAATCTCTGCGCGTCAGCCGAGTCGGAGCTAAAAGTGATGCCTCAACAGATAAGACAGCTGAGGCAGAAACTGGAATGATGAGATCTGAAGCACACGGTTCTAGTAAGAGCTTTTTAATAAGGTGCAGCAAAGTGAAGTCTTCATCAGAGTGAGAAGAGGCAGTGTAGACATTTGAAATGCCTGCGTCCAGCTAATAGCTGTCTCTCACAAGATGGACAGGTTCTTGCCACTGTTTATATTCAATTTCCTAGAAAACAACATAGAAAACAGTCAATTGAATTCATTTTATAGATCCAGTAGCTTCCCCTGCACATCAGTTTGGTCACAGGAAGTCACAGCTTGTCCCAGGAAAGTCTTCTGATTGTAATGGGTGCAAGCTGTCAAGATCCTCCTAATTCGTAAGGATCGATATCATAACCTAACTTCAATTTTGTAATATATCCCCCCTTTGCCTCTCTCAGCTTCTCTTTATATGGGTGTTTGTCTTTCGTACTGCTTTATACATTTCTGGTGATGAACGATGAATAGCAGCAATAACAGATGAATAAGTCAGTGACAGATGATTGTCTACCGTAGCTCCGTACGCTACTCTCCAAAACTGGCACCATCCCCTATAGTCAAACGACAGATGCTACAAACTGAAAGTGAAAGTGTCTGCTCCGTACGGAATCTCAGCACAGAGTAGTTGGATTCAGATTTCACCCGCAGGACGAAAGAGTTGACGATGGCGGAGGATTTGGTGTCGAAGCGAAAAGCAAAAGCACCTATTTAGCAATATTTTGGATTTAAACTCAATGCTATTAGGGAGACATAACGTTAATGAGGTAGTTGCCGTGTGGAGGACGTAGATCGGTCACAGCCGGTGTGCCGGTGTGGAAACTTGCGGTCCTGCAGCGAAAGCTGAACCGGAGAGGTCAGACACAGCCATCCATCGTTGAAGATCAAAGTAAGCGTGCTACATATATTGACTGTCATCTTTCCCTGTAAAACATCCGGTGTAATCGGTAACACCGGTGTTGTCACAAGTTTATTAACCGGTGGGAAAATTTCCTCACCGTCACGTCACCAAATTGGTAGTACCTGGATGTCCGCACGGAGCCTCCGCATACACCCTCTGATGACGGAATTTACATCACGCGGACCTTCGCTTACTCACAGACGCAGAAAGTAAAACTTTACAGCGTCTTTGCACAGCACACCCTTTTCTTCTGGCAACGAGTCACCGTCCTGCTCCCTGTGTGGAGAGAGAGACAGTCTGAATCATATATTTACTCCTGCTCTCACCTAAGGTCAGGTGTGTGTGTGTGAGTGTGTGTGCGTGTGTGTGTGTGTGAGTGTGCATAGTGCATGTCAAAAGGAAGACAGCTTCTCTACTGTATATTTGTATTTGTTTCGTGTGTGACTGTTTGCATTAGTGTATTATCGTATGTGCATCTGCATTGTTGGGTGCACAGCGGTTCATTGGGTTTTTTTTTTTTTTTTGCTGTATGATAATAAACCTCCACTCTCAGTCTCCTCACACTGATATTGCCCTAGTTTATCTGCCAAGACTTGTCTTTGTAATCCGATCCCTCACATGCAAAAACAGCCTTTCTGCCCAGACTTCACACAGATGTTGCTCGCCTCACACTCGCAGGGCCCTCGCAGGCTCCCCCACTCTAAAATGGCGGATCAGCAGCTCCTTGTGTGGTTCGATTCTCCTTGAAGAGAGGAGCAGAATGTTGAAGAGTACGGCTCTTTGTATAAATACATAATGATACAGCGGGCACAGTGAACTGTACAAGTTTCAGAGATGTGTTCTCCTGTAACACGGGACCCTGGTAAAAAAAAAAAAATAAATAGTTGTTTTCAGTATTGATGCAGACGTAAAAATGCAGAGGAGTTGAACTTAAGTTCTGTAGGCTCAGTCGTTTTCCTGTGTGCTGTTTTTGTTGAGGCGCATTACATCAGCAGCTACCAATCCATCCCATAGTTCTAACAACTTCAATAAGATCTGTAGCCACTTCTAATCTCCTCCTTCCTTTTTTTTTTTCACTTTTGTGAGGCGGTTTCTTTTTTTTCCCCTCTTGCAGCAAAGCGTTTTTGAATTCAAATCGCTCCTTGGTGAACTCTCTGAGTGCCAACTCAGTGGATGTGGAGGTGCAAACTTTGTGAGTGGCGTCATTTTTTGATGTACCCCCTTGTTCCTGACAAGGTTTTTGTCACTTTGGAACAAGGGGGTTATATCAAAAAATGTCTTTCCAGCAGCTACTACTCACCCCCCCAACCTGTCCCACGCAAGCACACACACCCCAACTTCATTAGCATACATCAAGCTTCCCAACGATGTGACAAACTTCATTTGAACGTTGAAAGTGTTGAGGGCTTGTTTCTTTCTGTTGGCAGCTGTCAAAAACCACGCCATGTGACGGTACCAAACGCAAGGGAAAGTCAAAACCACAATCTAAAGACTATATATAGATGAAATGTTGTCATTTTAAGATGACTGGGAGGGGAAAACGACTGCCGCTCCTCGCAGTCTTCAAAACTAGAGAATCACGCTTCATCAGGAACAAACAAAATCTCATTTTAAAAAGAGCTGTGGAGATGAAACCTGATTTTTCTCCTGAAAGTCAAAGTCCCTTTTCATTGCTTTGGGAAACAGTGGCACACTTCTTCTTTTTTCTCGCCGCGTTTCCCTTCCTCTTTTCTTTACTGCTCACTCTCATCTGGAGTCCGTCAATGACCAAAACCTCACGGAAGGTTTGATCAACAGTACTGTTCAAAGGCAGCCGACATCTGTCCTAATGGTGAGGAGGCTCTTTTTTTTTTCCTCCTGCCACCTGTCAGAAAAACAAACATGCCTTTGCTGAAAAAAAAAAAAAAAAAAAAAAGATGTTGAAAGAAGAGAAAAATGTGTGTTTGCGTGAAGAAAAAAATCAAGATGTGAGAGGAGGGACCCTGGAAGAGGCGAGAGGATGCAAAGCTGAAGGAAGTCAGACATCTTTGGGGAGTTTGAGAGATGCTCCTGTTTTGAATTTTAACACCATTGAGAGAGAGAGAGAGACGCAGTGAAGTCAGAAATTTGAATCGGTGCTTTACCTGTCCTCGTCTGCTTCTTTTCTGCATCTGTTAGCCGAGCATAAAACAGAGATGTTGTTATAAAAAAAAAGGCTGCTGCCTCCACCCACACACGTTGCATAGTAAACTATGGTTAAGCTTTAGTTAGAGGTGCTGTAGAAAGATGTGATTGCAAATGCTTCGGTCTACTACTGTGCAGCAGTATCGTACGCCTTCAAGTTAAAGGTTCTCTATACGATATCAGAGCATTAACAAAGCAGCAAACAACTATTTGCTATGTAAAGATATAGAGGAGTAATATCTACCTGAGCAGAGAATGATGTCACTCTCTCCTCTGTGTGTGTGTGTGTTATATTCAGAGCTTCTCTGTGCTTTGTTGACATAGCCGGGCCGGCCATGGAACCTTTTAGTGCATGTGAGCGTGCCCCATTGGCTAGCTCATGGCCGTCTGCACTGCTCTCATACGCTTGGGACGGAGTCAGTAACGTTACTCGCTCCCGTCGCCGCTACCCTCTCTCTCGTGCTTCGCCACTCACTCCCCGCGTACATACATGCTCTATGCTCTGGCTCTGCTCCACATGATCTATGCTACTCTTACAACAACTGGCACTAGAGAGGAACATTTGTGTTTTCGGGTCGGCCATCATAGCTCTCCTACACGCCTGGCACACGGGAGAGGCTTCAGTTGGTTGCAATCTCAACCTCACTGCTAGATACCACCACATCACACTGTTCCTTTAAGTGGTATTTTATAAAGCGTTGCTGTCTGTCTAACACCGCAGCCATTCAGTGCAGTTGACCACGAAGTCATTAGGCCAGAAGCCAGATCCACAACCTCACTGTATCACACAATACATTAGTTCCAGTTGCCGCTGTTACTAAAGCAAACATTCCTGTCCAGTCTCATCAGCCGTGCGACTGTACGTACAGTCGTCCCCGTTGCTCCCTGTGAGTCCCGGTGAATACTCCGTTATGCAGCCTTGCCCATTCTAATGTATGGGAAGGAAAATGGAGACAGCGATGCCACAAAGGAGCTTGTAATTTAGGCAGAGCGGATCTCTCATTGCTGTGGCGACTGCACCATACATGAACCAAGAATGCAAAACTTAAGGAGCGTGGCTTTTGAAGAATCTAGACTTATATTCAGAGTGGTTGGTAAGGGATGTGTTTATTCAACCATTGTTTATTGCTTTGGTCTGAGGTAGTGGAGTGTGTTTTGTCTTGGCTTGCCATTTTGTTATGACTACAGAAGCTGCTATAGATAGATAGACTTCTTTTTTTTTGTTGAAAAATCTGCACTCCCATGGCTTCAGCTGATTTTTTAACTCCCGGACATTCAAATTAAAGCTTCTGAAACCTTCTTCTTTTTTTTTTTGCCACTTGTTTGAAAAGGTCACTCTCAAATTATCCTTGACTTCATTCTCACACACAGAGAGAGACATATTTCTGTAAACTTTCAAATGAACGGGGCAGAAGGAGCCTGCGAAAAAAATTGGCAAAGTTGTGGCAGTCTAATCTACTGCACACTGTGCCGAGACAAAGTGAGCTGCTTCATGTTGGGATCATTTATACTGCGGGTTGCTTTGAAGTGCTTCCCAATCCCTTTCATTGTGCCCAGGAAGATTAATTAGCCAAAGCCAGAACAATCAGTTAAATCCACAACAGGAAAATTATTTTAGGAAAACCAATCTTTTTCCCTCCCCCTCACCTCATTCACGCTCTCTTCACATGAAAGACCGGACTGATGAGAGGGGAGGTGGGGAAGGGTGGGGATATTCTCTTAATGTTAGCCGGACTTTGGCTCTGTC
Source organism: Sebastiscus tertius (assembly GCA_916701665.1). Classification (NCBI taxonomy): domain Eukaryota; kingdom Metazoa; phylum Chordata; class Actinopteri; order Perciformes; family Sebastidae; genus Sebastiscus; species Sebastiscus tertius. Next base: position 3,100 of record CAKAOH010017121.1, on the reverse strand, counting down.
AAACACATTATGGTCGGCTGAAATGCCCAGACTCTCCCCTGGTTACACCTTGAAATATGTGGCTGAAGACTGTTGCCTTTCACAGCCCCCGTCGAGTCCTCCAGCTCTGCTAAACTATTCATCAAGCTCCGAATTAATTGATCCGGCAACTCTTTTCAAAACGCCGTAAATGCTTTTACAGTACTGTAAAAGCTCTGTGTTTGTGCATGTGTGTGTGTGTGTCCATTCATGTGTGTTTGTGGGTAAAAGAAAGGGGGGGGTTGCGCTAACCAAACCCTTTTCAACTTCTATAATCAGACTCTGGTTTAGTGGAGTGTAATTTAGCCCCAGACAGACTTCCTCCGGTCCTCCCCAGTGGAGCTAGCTAGCTAGCCGTGGAGCTGCTGCTGCTGCGTTTGATGTGTTCTGCCCTCCACCACGGCCCTGTCCTCTTCCAAACCCAGCTGTGTCAGGCCCCATAAATGCATTGTGTCAGATCTGGCTGTAGTCTGCTATCAGCCTCCAGTAGGGGGTGTTGTGCAGAGCGAGTCGTGCCAGTCTGCGGACCCCCTGTGGAGATGTGAAGGAGCTGTGAAGAGCGAGGGAATACTCTGAGCCATGAATAAAGAGGGGATACCCACTGTCTGTGAATGTGTGTGTGTGAGTGTGTGTGTGTGTCTCCTCCAAGGGAGCTGTTCACTTGGGCGCTGTGTCTGGAAGTGCATGCATGACATGCAAGTGTTTTATATGAATGGGAAGCAGAAGCTCTTACTCAGCACTGATTTAAATACATTATTATTATTCATTTGTCTTTAATTGTGTTGATATTTTTCAAAGCAAAAATACCAACAAATGACATAAATACAGATGAAGATCACAGATTTCATGTTTTTAGTTAAGTGTGTGTGTATGTATAATGCATATGTAATTATGTGATGATTGAATAGCTACTGTGTAATATAATTTCTGAATTGTTTTGTTCAGGTGTTCCTTCTAATTTAAAGGGATAGTTTGGGTGTTTTGAAGTGGTGTTGTAAGAGGTATTTATCCATAGTCAGTGTATTACCTACAGTAGATGACGGTCAGCATGCCCCCAGCTTGGAGAAGCAGACAGGAGTACTTACACCTAAAAATATCAACAACAATTTAAGCGTACGCTATATTTAGAATATTTTCCGGCAGGGAACTGAACTGAAAGTGAAATCTATCTATACTGGTTTTGTCAACGGAGTCTGGTGGCTTTGGAGAGAGCTTAGATAAGTTTCACTTTCAGTTCAGTTAGAGCCGGTTATCGGTACTCGATACCTTTAAGTACCTTTAAGGTATCGACCGAAATAACTCAGTACCAAGTAGTATCGAAACTTCTCCAGTCAAACGATACCTGCAAGCTGCAATCGATCTTTTTTGTGCCAGGAAAAAATTACTATTTGTCTGGTTTTGCTCGCAGCCAATCACCACAAGCGTTAGATTTAGATTTAATGCGACGATAATTTAAAAACCCAGCCCTAAGTTCAGTTCCCCATCAGAAAGGGCTGTCTGACTGCAAGATAAAGCTGTGAAAATAATCTAAATGTAGCGTACACTTTAACTGATATACATTTTTTTAGGTGAGCCTTTCTTTTAGGTGTATAAAATACGTTTTGCTGCCGGCCTCGTCCACAGCAGTACATTGCATTGCTCTGGTGGCGCTAATCCAGCCTGCTTCTCCAAACTGGGAGCGTGCCGACCGTCATCTACTGTAGGTAATACACTGACTATGGATAAGTACCTCATACAACCCCGCTTCACAACACCTGAACTATCCCTTTAACCGACACTGTTTGGCTGCCCTGCCTCTGTCGTCTCAGGTGACTGTGGTGCGTCAGGAGTACGAGGAGAGGATCAAAGGTTTGATGCCAGCAGAGCTCAGACAGGAACTGGAGGACACCATCACCTCTCTGAAAGCTCAGGTGAGAGCCGACTGTTTGCACGATAACAGATCAGATACCGGCAGGACCAGAACGAACACGCTGACACATTCAATCCGGTGGCTTTAGTTTCAACAATGTTAAGAATTGACAGGGCGTTCGGGTTTCATTCATCCCATTACCCATTTAAACACAATATACTGGATATAGGACAGATTGTCAAAGTAAAGTTCAGTATCCTCAGGTGTTTTTGAAGGGATTTATATGCTTTTGTCTATCACTTTCCCTTACTATTAATCAATCAAAACTGTCAGAAACATAACCAACACATTTATGCATGTAGGAGATATTTGTTAAGCCATAATTGGTGTTGCTTTGGACCTTGCCAATCCTCTTTATAAAGGCCCTGACACACCAAGCCGACGGTCGGCCGTCAGACAGTTTGGGGCCGTCGGTGAGCATCTGTCGGCCTAGTTTTTCCGGTGTGTCCCGCACCGTCGTCTCCAGTCTGCCCGAGTTTTTTGGCAGCATGTTGAATCAACGAGTAAAGTCAAGAGGAAAAACACAGAAGGTTCTTCTCATTTTTTATTTTCATCTGATTGTTCGAACACACGGATAGTGTGAGTGAGAGTGGTGTGAAAATGGTCGGTAAACACCACTTTATTTCATGTACGTATCATAACAACGGCTTGTATATCCGCCGTCTTCCGTCTCCCGGTTTCCCTTTTTGAATGACAAAAACTGACTACCGCCACCAGCTGGTGTGGAGAGTTATTTCATCGCACGCAGGCGCAGAACGTACGTTTGCGGTGTGTTCGAATGGAACTTTTTGGCCAAGACAAAGGCGATGTAAGGCGTTGCAACTGGTGGCCTTCGTCGCCGCTAGTTCTTCGATGTCGGGTTGGTGTGTCTGGGCCTTCAACCTTAAACTGTCCTTGTCTCTCCATCAGATCCCCCCATGCATAACAACATTCATATAGCCACGTTGTTCCTCTGAGCTATGTCCAATATCTCTCTCCACATTGTAAACAAAAGAAGGATTTCTGTAATGATGATAGAATAATGCAGTACATAGTTGTGTTTTTTTTCTAAAAGAGGCTCATCATAAACCTCTGCCTTGTTCAAATAGGTTTACCAAGATCACATTTCAGTGTGCAGACCACAGCCCTGTGATCGGATATGTTTATAAGATGTAATTCATGACCATGAGTGGT
>CAKAOH010017112.1:0-19179 GCA_916701665.1 Sebastiscus tertius | reverse complement strand
CACACACACACACACACACACACACACACACATCTCCTGACACTTTTCCTTTCACATCTCACTTCCCCTGAACAATATTTCTATTTAGCCATGCTCACTGGCTCCCAGCCTCCATTGATTCTATACGGGGTAGGAAGGAGGATGACGTCTTTAAGGACTCTGATACCGGACAACAAAGCAAGTTTTACATTTCGAGGCAAGAAAATGCTGAGATTGAGTTCTGCAACAAGACACTTTTACCGAGAACTCTTCTACTGAGTTTGAAGTGGGATGTTTGGAAAGACTCAAAAACTAAATACTTTTCTTTGGAATTCTCTCAAACACACAGAGGCACACATGTGTAAACTCTCTCTCTCACACACACACACACATCTGTTTGTCAACCAGGATCCCTTTACATCTCCTTGATGAAAAAGAATTACATTTAAATTTAAGAGCTCTTTGAGGCCTTTAAAGACAACATTTCTCCCCGAGTCCTTTCAGTTTCAGCTAGAACTAAATGGAGAGGCTTTTAGATGATGGGTGCATTAACCAACACTGTAGCTTTCCATTATCGGTCTCACAGTCACCACGCCAACCATTATCAAACCAACCAACAACATAAACCCTCACAAGAAACATTTGGCCAGTCGGCATCCAAATATTTTACTTACATTATTCAACTTTAATCCGCTTTTGCTTACAACTGAGAACACAATGTGGCTGTGCCCACACAGCCGCTAACTTGAGCAGCCAAATAAATACAAAACAGTTTCAAAACACATGAATTTGCACACACACGCGTGAACGCAGACTTACACATTTCAACCCCCACTGCAGACAGACACACACACAAAATCACCTCCCCTGTCTATCACATCAACCTGACTCTTTTTCTCTCTTCTCCTTTTCCATATCCCTCTGCCTGACACTAATCCAGGACTGAAAATCCCCTTCAAAAGCACAGTTTGCAGATTGTGTTTTACAGGCAGGCTTTGTTATTGTGTCATTACACATAAACAGTCTCTGCCTCCATCTCTCTTTCCTTCCCTCTCTCCTGCCACCCCTCCGCCACCCTCCCTCCCTCTCTCCTCTGCAGTGGGAGCAGAGCCACTGATTAAATCTCTGAGACAAAAGCTGCTATCCTCTGAATATCAAGTATCAGCCTTTCGCCAGGAGCAACACTGACAAGAGAGAGGGAGAGTGGGAGAGGGAGAGAGGGAGAGCGAGAGGCGCGGATGACAAGAAAACCTGCTGCAGTCCACGGGGAGGAGGCTGGTGTGCCATCGGACTTGGGCAGCCATGACTGCCATTGCTGCAGTGGAAAGATGGTGGTTGTGTAATTACGAGCAAGGTCAAAGGTCCTCCGAGTGGCCTCTCATGCGAGGTGACAGGATGTGGGTTAAAGAGCCAAATTATCATCCTGAACGACAAATAAGTGAACGTTACATATTAGTTACAAGAATAAATTTCTGGCTGAGTGAAGATGAAGTGTTTTATTGTAATCTTAACCAAAAACGGCTATCTCTCTGCCACATTGTGTTGCATGAATGGCTGTCACACTCTGTGCTCCTTCACTTCGGCTGTCACCCTTTAAATGTCAGGTTAGGGTGAAAAAAAAAAAAAGATAAAAGATAAAAAAAAAGAAGAAGATTTTTCCGTGGATGATTCTGACAAAAAAAATATGTAAGTATGATTAGAAGTGTGCTGAAAATGGAGAGGAGCTGTGGCCCTTCATAATTATCATAATGCACATGAAAACAAAAGGCTTGTGTCTCAGAGGACAAGCAAGCTTATGTGGTGTCAGCTGGTAAGTGAAGCGGATCATTCCCTACCTTTTCACAGGGAAGGGGAAAAAAACAGAGAAAGAGGGAGAGAAAGAGATAGCGAGATTGAGGGGAAAAAGGGATAAGCAAGACAATACACTCTGATTTTGTTGTGGGAAAAAAAAAAACAGAAGAAAGGAAAAGAGTAGAGAAGATGAAGGACAGGCTGTAAACCATTCCTGTCGTTTCTCAATATCTGCACTTAATGTCTCGCCTTGTCAAAACGTGATGATGTGAACAGAATTGATTTCCCCCCTAACAAACAACAAAAAAGCAATCCCTCCTTTGCAGAGGTGTAAAGCAGAGCTACCCTCCCCCTCATCTCCTCTCATCTCTCACAATCTCTCAAAGGGCCTCTTTCTGGGATGAGAGATGGAGAGAGAAAGGACAGCAGGGGGAAGAAACGACTGCGCGGCGAGTCCATCTTCCTCCGACAACTACAAACTGATCACTTAGTGCAATTAAATCTAATAACAATAATAAGATTGAGCTCGGCAATGTACCACCAAATGCACAGCCACAACAATGATTGCAACAATAATGGAGCGCCAAGGTATTTAAGGATCCAATCCTGACTTAATTATGAGAAATTAAAATGGATTTAGCATCAGAATTAGCTTGATTTTATAGGTAATTAACGGCACGCCACAGTGGCGGTATAAGGCAAGCGTTATAATCTCCGTGAACGGCTAAATCAATTTGACTTGAACAACACCGACCAATCAACGCGGAGCGGTGCAAACAGAAACAGCAGGTCTCGCAGATGCAAGGAGGAAGAGAATTTATGCTAATGGCTGAACTATGATTTATAAGATGTGTTCCAGCGCCGGATTCAGAGTCACGTCCACAAATACACCACAGCACCCAGCTGTCAACGCATGCAGCTAATAGTGGCTGGATGCAGCGGCCCTTCAGGAGATAGTGCAGCTATAAACAGCTCTGCGGTTTTATGATTGCATGTGGCCTTCATATAGGAGCCTTCACATGTCAGTAGCATCTGAAAGGAGGGCAGGATTGTATAAAGGAGAGATAGAGTGCGTGCATTTGGTGGTGGCATAATGGCCTGTGTGCTGCTTGGTATGTGGCCTTACATCATGCATATGTTTAGCGGTGTTGTGTGTCTGTATGTGATGGTGCTTGGTTACGCGTGCAGCGGTTTTTACAGAAGACTGACAATACATATGCCTATAGAAGTGTGTGTGCGCATGTGTGTGTGTGTCACAGCCTCAAACTATTCAACCCCCTGTGTGTCTCACTCCTGCCCCTTTCCTCCTCGCCCCTTCAGCACGCACACACAAACACACACACACACACACACACACACACACACACACACGCACACACACATGCACACACACACGTACACACAGTAACAGATGGCTGATACTAACTGAGATAATCCGCCAACAGAGTCATCAGCATGGATCAGTGGTAATCAGAGTGTGGACACAATGTCTCTTCTCCAGCCGTAATGGAAGGAGCGCCTGGCGCAAGTGAAGGGAAATGCATTATTCCCCATGATGCCCTGACCCCATTCAAAGACACACGGTGGCTCCCAGCTCTCTTTCTTTTTTTTTCTCCACCTTACCGCAGCCGACAAAGACTGTATCATCGCTGCTTCCACAACATTCACTCTCTCCTCTGGATCCTTTACTCCCTGCCTTTTATTGTGATCTGCAACTGTGTCAAACACAGACCTCTATTTCCCTGCGTCCTGCTCCGAGCAGTTAACGAGAGAAATGTCAACGTAGTGTGTCATGATGAAGGTTGCTGGTGAAGAAGAGGATCTGAATGAGTAATCCACCGTTAGCACTTCTTGTTTTATCAGCATATGGGAGTCATTGCTTTTTTTTTCTTACACTTTGCTCTGAAAAAACATATTGACTTGTTTTTTATTATACCACTTCCAGTAAATTCTCTTTCTGAGAACTGATAATATTTGTCTGGTATCCAGAAGCTGCTCTGGTTACCAGGTGACAAACTGTCAGTCAGTTCTCATGAATCACTCATTACTGAATGGCACACACAAGCAGAGAAAGGTACCGTTGCAGTTGTGTTTGTGAAAGTGAGAACACTGACACTGACTCTGAATCAGCAAAAACAGCTTTGATTTCTGACCTTGTATAGCTGAGGCACACTGTTCCCATCTATCTCTGTGTTTGTATATGTTCGTGTGTGTGAGTGTGTGCGTGCCTTACTGTAGACATGACATGTGCATATGGATGTGGATGTTTGTACTTTGCATGCTTGTTGGCAATGAACACTAACTGAGCGAGATCATCTTGCTTACAGCAGAGTGCACGCACAAGCTTGCTTGACCCCTTTTCCTTCTCCGTTCATCCCTTCCCTCCCTGCACACAAACACACACACACACACACACACACACACACACACACACACACACACACACACACACACACAAGCACACACAAGCACACACAAGCACACACCGTCAGCCAGGAAATGACATAACCAGGCGTCTTGGCAAAAAAATTAAGTGACAACCTTTGTCCAGAGTCAAACATCAACTCAGAGAACATTTAAAGAGACAGTATGAACTGTGTGATACTGTGTCACACCACTCGTTGCAGAAGTTCATGACAAAAGTAGTGTAATTTATTCTAGGGCTGTTGATTGATCATTTGGGTCTATAAAATGTCAAAAATTTGTGAAAAATGTCCATCACAATTTGTTAAAGCCAAAGTTGATGTCGTCAAATTGCTTCTTTTGTCCAACTAACAGTCCAAAACTCAAAGATATTCAGTTTATTATTACATAAGACAAAGATAAAACAGCAAATCCTCAGGCTTTAATGTTTGGTAATTTTATTTGGAAATGACTTTATTAATAGTCAAATCACTCCAGCTCTATTTCATTCAGAGTATCATATCAATGTAGCACTTCATGACACTTTGGAAACAGGCCTTAGTGAAGTAAATTTGAATTCATAAAATAAAAAAATCTTTACTGAATCACTGAATTGTGATATTAAATTGGACATTTGCAGATCTGCGTAAATGCCTCGTAAACTGACAGTGGATTGAGCCGAGGCCTGAAAGGAGCACAAAGAGACAGCATGCCCCAGTGTGGCCTGTCTAGGTGACAACAACGAGAGTGACTCAGACCCCTCCCTCGGCTCTGCTCCTGCCCAGTGACAGATGGCAGAGCAGGGCATGTAGGGGATGGGCACCATCTCTCACCCCGCCTCAGCTAGCCTTGGCAGTGGTGCTGGCCACAGGTCTTATTACAGCCACACCACTGCCTGCCTGCCTGCCTCCATGTAACACTGGAGCTTACCACGCTAGAGCTGCTTACTGCCTGCCAGGGCAAAAAGGTAATGATATGGTCCTGTGTGTCGCAAATGGTAGAGCGTGGCATTGAAGACTTTCCAGCTCCCGTATTCACTGGGCCCTGTCGTAAAACACACACACACATGCGTATCCATGTCGCTGTAAGAGGCTTTAGATAAAATATAAAACCGAATGGCACGCCACGCGCATGCTGTATATTTTTGAAATGACAAGAAATCAGCTCTCGCCAAATGGCTTTATTTGCCTTTTCAAGCATACTGTAGATGCCAAAGGCTGGAATCAACACCCCTACTCACCATCCGTCTGTGCCGGCTTCCCAGTGACAATAATGTGATTTTGGGACATGGTGATGACTCGGTGGAGAGGAATAGGATAGGCTTGTCACTTGTGTTTGATGTCAAACCTATGTGTGACAGAATAGTGTTACTCAGCTCAACCAGACATAGCACTACTCCCATTTCCTGGCCATAAATAGAAGAGAATGAGCTGGTTGTGAGTGTGTGTCTGTGTGGTTGTGAAACGGCATCTGTGTGTGTCTGTGTGCACACAAGCACACCCATATGCACCGTTCTAAGTATCATAAAGTAAGCTCAATAAGAAAATTCCCATCTCTTATGCTCATTCGCATCTGCATCCAGCCAGAGCTAATTATTCTCCCCATGGTAACCTAGCGGGGTCTTCACATCAAAAAACCAGAAGTGTGCATCAGGCAATCATCCCTGATGAATCTGCCCTTCTCCCTCTGCTAGCCACTCACACTCATCTGCCAGTCTCACTGCTCATTACGGGTTTTCTGCAGACTGAACCAGATCTGCTCGCCACTGGCTGCATGTGTCTACAAGAGTCCATAATGACTTTGGAGCAGTTTGGAAGCACAGAATAACACCATCTTGATGCTTCAGAGAATAGCACATGCATTCATATAAACACAGAGACACACACACACGCCAGATGCATTGGAGGCACGGTTAGTGGTAAGCCAATGCCTGTTAAGGTTAATTACCATTTAGATTACACACTGTAGTATTTTACATTCGCTCCCGTCCAATTTTCACAACACAGCTTCATTGTATGTAACTCGCTGCAAAGAGCAAAACTGATGATTTGCAAAAAAAATTTACCCTAAGGCCTTAAACATTGAGCTTAGATACCAGGCGCACAACTCGCTTCACTAAATACATTCCCCTTATTAAATACAGTAACTAAAATTCTACAGACATTTGCAGATGTTTGCAAAATTTTGCAGAACTAAATCAACTGAAAATGCATTTTTAATTACGTCCTATTACTTCCAGTGACATTAGTAGCACTGTAATTGTTGTAATACTACCTGTAATATCCACTTTTGTGTTTTGAGTATAGAGAAAAATACATCTGCCATAAGACTGATGCAGAACAGGCGATCTGCAGCAAACTAATATTATAAAGCAACAATCGCTTAATGTGTTTCAGCTGTAAACATTTAGTTTTCTTCTTCTTTCTTGCATCTCAAGACACACATGTTTCCATTTTTCCCTGTGCAATCTGCCTCAGATTAAGTTGCTAACTAGAAATCAAAAATATCCAAAGGTATTAATAAAAGAAATGTTCATGTAATCTAAAAAGTCGGGCTGTCAAAGTGAATGCGGTAATAACGCATTAACGCAAATTTGTTTTAACGGCACTAATTTCTTTAACTTATTAACACAACTTGTAGTTTTTAGGTTGTAGCAGACTTTAAAGCTAGAGTGAAGATACTGGTATCATGTGAAACTAGAACACCTCAGGAATCCATTGGTACCAACCATATCATACTAGCTTGTCGCGAAGGAGGCTAAATAATGCTCCAAACTTATACACTACATTTTTGGTGAGGAAAAACTGTCATGGCCATTTTCAAAGGGGTCCCTTGACCTCTGACCTCAAGGTACATGAATGAAAATGGGTTCTATGGGTACCCACGAGTCTCCCCTTTACAGACATGCCCACTTTATGATAATCCGCTGCAGTTTGGGGCAAGTCATAGTCAAGTCAGCACACTGACACACTGACAGCTGTTGTTGCCTGTTGGGCTGCAGTTTGCCATGTTATGATTTGAGCATTTTTTTTCATGTTAAATGCAGTACCTGTGAGGGTTTCTGGACAATATCTGTCATTGTTTTGTGTTGTTGATTGATTCTAATAATAAATATATACATACATTTGCATAAAGCAGGCATATTTTCCCACTCACATGTTGATAAGAGTATTAAATACTTGACAAATCTCCCTTTAATGTACATTTTGAACAGATAAAAAATAAATAAATAAATAAATAAATATTTTAATCGATTGACAGCCCTAATATTAATGAAATGTTCATGTTATCTGAAAAGGTTCACTACGTTCATGCCAAATGTTTTTGCTTAGTGCTATTTATAAGATTTAAACTTGATCACTGGATTTTTTTCAGGATTCCTGTACTATGTAGTACTTTGTTATATAAGTAAATATTTTAAATGCACTGATTTATTTAGTGTGTTATTTTGAGCTCATATCAGGTGGTATCATATTACACAAAAGTTCTGATACAAACCATGGATTACAATTGTTGAGTGTGATTTCCTGTTTAAAATATAAATAAGATATCCCACATTCTGCAAACTGCACATGCTTAAATAAATACAGGAAATACAAAAATACATAAAACGGAATAACAGGAAATAGCATCAGTTATCAGGGAGTATCAAGGAAAGAAGGAGAGAGAGAGAGAGAGAGAGAGAGAGAGAGAGAAAGAGAGAGAGACACGGGGGAGAGAAAATGAGCGCTGTACTCTAGATATGCATAATGCAAATGACATGCATGTCAAATGGCAAAACAAACTGACAGTGACAGAACAATGGAATAGCCAGAGAGCGGCGAGCTTTGCTTGAGCAGTCGTTGGAGCCCCCTCTGTCCATTTCCATGGGAAGAAACCATTTAGAATCTGTTCTGTTCAACTGAAACTTTACTTGCAGAAAGAGAAAACTGACATCACTGTGCAAATGTGACAGAATTCAGATAAGTGGTGTGATGGCAGAAATAGCTTATTCATGACTACCAGTTATAAGAGCTTCGTACTGTTCCTGACGCACATAATGTGGTGTTTAAGGGAACAGAATAAGTAGCACATGTACAGTCAGTTATCATTTTTACTGCTCCCCTCAGCCACACAAAGCTTCCGTAGCCATATTCCTCCTTCACTGGCCAAACTGTCCAGAACACAGATACCCGTGAAATGCTAACAGATTTAACCTCTGCAATGCTGCATATTTTGTGATAATTCAATTTAATTCACCATTATGGCCACCTTACAGGATACAGTGAAAATAAAAACTCTCTTGGGGTGAAACATGCTACCTATACATGTTTGTTTACACGTATGCATGATAAAAATTACCAAAATAAGCAGCTCCTCATATTACAAGCATTTTCATCTGCATCTATTTTGATAATCGATTCATCTTTTAAGGGAGTTTTCAAGCAAAGCCAAACATTACCTAGTTCCAGCTGCGAGGGTTTTCTGTTGTTCTTTGTTTTATGTGATAGTAACTCAAATATTGAGTTTTTAACTGTTGGTCAGACAAAAAAGTTTTAAGATGTCACCTTGGTCTTATAGAAGAGGTGTAAGAAAATACTGATACAAGTGAGAATCACAATATTATGTTTTGTGATATATTGATTCACAAAAATGTTTTTTAATTTAATAGTTTACATGCAAACATTCACATCTTAAAGTAGTGCTATGATGTTGGATGTTATAGGGACTATGATAAATGCAAATGCAGATCCCACTGTCCTGACTGCATAAAAAAGTAAACTTTTTTACTCTAAAAGATGAACCCCTGAATCATGACACGTATCGTATCACCAGATTCTTGCCAATATAGGCCTAGCTTATACGCATGTTATAGATCAAATGATTAGTTGACTAATCAGGAAAATAACAGGCAGGTTAATTGATAATGAAAAAGCCCTATTAGCAACCATAAACATTTCAAAAAGCCTTGTTAATTACCAGTAAATCATTGTAAAAAAAACTCCCAACACATGCTTTTCATTGCTATTCTTTTTTTGCACTAGCCGAGCTCACAGCAAACCCTGAAATACAAAACTGTACATAGTTTAGTTTAGTTTATTATGATTCTTTGGACAACGATACGATATCTGCTGATATCACAAAGTCTGCCACGATATGATTTCAATTCAGTTAAATTCAGGGATCTGTGATTGATACGAGACAATATCACATGCTCATTTAACACAATCAATTACATTTATATCAACTTACAAAAAGCAACTAAAATATGATTTGACAATTTTATTACTGGGTTCTTCCAGACATTTAAATGAAAACCCCTGCTTTTTTTTTTAATAAAAAGATTAAACATGAAGAGGGAATTTCAAAATAAAGGCGTATCTTAAAGATAACTATATGTATCGTTATTTTCACTTTGCATCGATGACATTGGATCATTGAATCGATATATCGATCCAGATCGATGTTACACCCCTACTGGTTCATGCAACTTGCTGTACGGTTGGCTCATTTATCTGGTAACACTGCTAAATGAAAAGGCTGCTCACTTCTCTGGCTTGATGCTGTGTTTATTATCTCTCCTGCAACCCCCCACCTTCACACCTTTCTCCCGCCCAGTCTCTCCGCTCTCCCTCTACGTTTCACCCTTTTCTTGCTGTTGTTGAAATCATCATTAATAACACCTGCACGTAATGACTTCATCTAAGGACCCTGGCTCTCTGTTCAACACAAACAGACAAATGCTAAATGGCAAATGAAGGTAAACATGCACTTAACAAGAGGTAGTAAACAGAAAAATGTGTTTACAGTGGCACCACAGTGGTGTTCCAATACTGAAATCAGATGAAGGTCTTAAAAGCTATTGAGTAGTTTCAGAACAACAATCTGGCAACATAAGCTGTGATGAGAGGAAAAATCCACTCGCATTAAACTCAATATGCCAATCACTTGTATTCCTCTGTTCAAACGGGTGCTTTGCTTAATGTTAAACATGTGAAAATGACTGGCTGGAAGAGAATAGTGTTGTATTGACAGAGAGGGAGGCAAAGCAGCGGGCAGTCAGCCACTCTGTTCTGCTTCACTGCAACATGGGAGGGAGGCCAGCATGGACACACACACACACACACGCACACACAGATGTAAAAACACACACAGGCAAGCACACACTTGCACAAATGCACACACACCGATATTCTCTCTTCCTCTCTCGCTCTCACTCTCTCTCTCTCTCTCTCACACACACACACACACACACACAGTGCAGCAGGTGAGGTGCCAGCACATCACAGCGCTGCCATTTTTCAGTGTCTTGCTCAGGGAGAAGCGCTCTGACATTTTATGAAGCACTCTGCAGAAATCAGCAGCTTGTAATGGCGGCTGGACTGTCACTCCTTTCCACTCTTCACACTCCCTCTATCTCCCTTCCTCACACTGCTTTTAAGATTATTATCTCCCTTGATTAGCATAATCTAATCAATTTTACAAAATTGGCTTTTAATTACAAAGAGCAATCTCTTCTTCTGACTCTCTGATTTAAAAGCTTTAAATGTCTTTAGTGGGCTATTTAAAAAAAAAAAAAAAAAAAAAAAAAAAGTCAAACTGAGGCATGAAGTAAAACACCAGTGAAAGGTTACAGAATACTACCCATCACACTCAAGTGAGAGAAATTTTGATGCCTAAAGGGTATGAATGGCAGGAAATATGGAACAAATCATTGCAGGTTTTTCTGAAAGAATATTTTCTATAGTCATTTTGACATTATGAACCAGCAATCTACACTTTTATGTGAGATGGCAGAGCAATGCATTTAGACGTTTACATTTGAAAGCAGTTGTTTTCGGGATCATCATAGCTGATGGTATTACTGTACGTGCTTACTGGAAAGGCCTTATGATTAGAAAACCCAGCTGTTAAATATGTCCTCTGCATAAAAACAGAGATCTATGACCATGATTAACTCTCTGGCATGTTGTTGTGCCTGACAAGCTCTCTGTTGAGCAATGATTAACAGCTAGTGACTCTGCAAACCGCTGCTAGCACATTAACACAATGTTTAGATTAGCCAGCCCCTCATTGAAGCCATTACCGGGTAAGCTAACAGTCGTCTTCGGAAGCTGGACAGCCGGCAGCCTGTGGCCGAACAATTTACAACGGTGACAAAGCTTGGCAACCGTGCTCTAAAGTTTCCCCAAAAGTTTCACTCAGGGCCAATACATTTTAGAGTAACTCAGAATAGTATGCCCACAGGACAAAAATGTGACTCAACTTGAAATATGTGGGAAGTGTCGAGGCCAAATCTCTCAGTGTAGGCTACGCTATAAACCTTAAACTAAGCCGATTTCATTAATGTGACATTAGCATTCGTAATGAGAAAAGGGGAAAAAACCCTTGGGACATCTTTGTACTGTTACAAAAACCACATACACATGCATGCATGCCCACACACACACACACACACACACTTTCACACAAACATAAATAGACACAAACACATAAGCCGCAATATCAGACACTAATTTACATCCATATTACACAAGAATTGCAAGATGCAGCACAGAAAGAGGAAATGTATTTGCTCAGGTTTTATAATGAAATATCGCAGCTTAGTCTCTGTAAACTAACTGTGACAGTTAGTAAATCTGTTCCACCTTTACTGATGAACTGAGCAGATAATTCCAGACAAATAAAGCCTGGCATCCACTCCCACTCTACCGCTCCAGACAGAACATAGGGGAGGAAGCCGGTGTCAAGGGCAAATCTACAACGATCTCATCACTTTATTCTAAACTTGCCGGTACACGTCTGTGTGTGGTACTCCCCAACTCAGAGCTCGAGTGATGTGTGACGACACTCCTTGTTTTTTTTCATCGACAAAGCAATCGCATACATTAAGCAGAATTTTCAGACTCCACAACGGTCCCGGCAAGCATCTACATGTTGATTTGTTGGGTAAGTGACTGTAAGGTTTTCATTAAGTCAATATGGAGCTGCATGTTTCCAAATGGACCGAAATAGCTTAAGGGCCCGACCAACAGCCCGGTGTGATGAGTTCAACTGTTGTTTGTGTGAGTCAGTGAAGTCAGGAAATACCGGCCGGAAGATAAAGCTGAAAGCTTAGACGTTAACAAACAGCGTGGTAATAACACTAAATAATGGGATTTATGGAAGAATGCGGCACTTTTATGTTTCTAGGTCACTTTCCCGATGTGTTAACATGATACATAATTACAGCACGTTAACTGATGTCTTTCAATATTATTTTATGTTTGGTTTCAGGATTAAAAATGACAGAAGTTATCCTTATTAATTGCTATGGATGTTCCCAAGGATCAAAAGTATTGGGATGAGACAGCAAAACAGAAATGGTTTAGGGAATGCAAACATATATGGCTATAAGAACATTTGAATATCTTATCTCACTCTTTCTATTTCTTCAGAAGATTTTATGAAGACTATTTTTCATATTTGAACACAGTCAATATAAAACATGGAGAAGTGGTGAGAGAAAAAAAACATGGCGGTACTGACTCTTGTTAGAGATAGGAGTATTAATAGGAGTATTGACGAAAAAGACTTGTGCATTACAACCACATGTCAGGTGAGAGGTGTGATTAGGTGAAGGTTTTGATGACAACATAAACAGAGATCTAAAGCCATTTAAACAAGGACCAGCAGCAAGGAGTCATTTCATCAGTTTATAACATTTATAAAAACATCTAGAGCTGCAACAATTAATCAATTAGTTGTCAACTATTAGATGTTTCGCCAGCTACATCAGTCAGTAAACTGAATATCATTGACTTGTGGACAAAACGAGACATTTCAGGACGTCACCTTGGGTTTTGGGACACATTGATTGACATTTTCCACCATTTTCTGACATTTTATAGGCCGAACAACTAATCGACTAATCGAGAAAATAATCGACAGCTTAATCAACAATGAAAATAATCGTTAGTTGCAGCCCTAAAGATGATAACATAAACAGGGATCTAACGCCATTTAATCAAGGACCAGCAGCAATGAGTCACTTCATCAGTTTAAAAGATAAGATCAAGCCTGCATGCCATATAATAACAGAAAACTAGCTGCTTCTGTGCCTTTGGGTTTGGTTTGTATCCAGAAGATTTCTCCACTAGACTCATATGTTCTTGCTATAGGCACTGAGATGCTTACTGATTTCAGTGACATGAAGCCTTGTAATGATGTTTGCTGCCCCCAATAATGAAAGTGTTCTATAATCACAGGATAAAAGCTGCCTTGTCAGGATTTACAAGACCACAAAACTAACAACATAAAACTTTTTTGAAGGGGGTGACAAACAACAAAGGTCCCCGGTCAGAATTAATCCAAAGACGTTGTGGATACGTGTCTTGGCCACCCCAAATGCAACCCATTTCCCCCATAAGCCTGTAATCGTGTTAATAAAATCTGTTGCTGAAAGATTAGTGTTTTCTGTTTTTATGACGGTTGAAGAAATTTGCTGCAATTGTTACACAACTTGCCAAAATCCTCACAGCTGGCGAGCATGTAACTATAGTGCAAAGCCACTTTCACTTGTTTCCAAATGTTTAGGTAATAAATTAAAGCAACATGCATCAGGAACAGTAAACAGGCCACTATTAATCAGTTTAACTACGAGCTCCACTGATCCATGAACTTGTTAAAATGTTTGTTTATGTAGCTTTTTTGTACTTTGATAGTGCCGGAAAAGTAGGTAGTGACGTGTGTTGAATTGGGTCTGTTTGTGGCAAACGCACAAGACTAACTGTAAAAGTTAAAGTGCTGCAAAAATAGCAAGAAACTTGACAGTATGACACAAATTCAGGACCACTGTGTGTCTGTAAAGAGTCTCTGACTGGGCTTAACATGACATCAAGTCAAGGAAATTCACCACTCAGTGAGCTGAGATTAAGACCAAAGAGCTGTACAACATGATGGTCACCACAGTTTGCCTCGAGGCATGCATAATGTTCTTTCTCTCTTTCTTGCTGCTCTGTTATGGTGACATCTGAAAAAGCTGCTCCCAAAAGATTCAATGAATGATGTTCGCTAAGAGAAAATGTCATTGTCCAATCCTTGCATTCTTGTTTCTGTGCCCCCGCATACATTTGCGACAAAATCAGGGCCAGATATATCTGGCAACACATACCACATATTACATCTGTTTGGATTTTTTTTCACAGTCAAGAGAAACTGAAATTTCAACTAAATATTTCACATGAATGGGAAAAGGTTTCTAGTCTTTGTAGTTCAATCTGTGATAAGAATATGATACTTTTGCCCTTGCATGCGGAATAAAAAGATAATAAATGCGCTTCATAATGGAAACAGCTTCACTCCACCACTTTTTTTTTTCAGTATCACCTTTCTGCTACTCTATCCAGGACACTTTTTCCTCCTCCCCCTGGGGGCAAATGTAGAAGACCCTTTTAAAAGTCCAGCTGTGCTTTTAAAAGAGTTTTGTCACACCAGTGATGGGGTGCTTTGAATTGCTGTGCAGAATATCCACAAAATAGGGCTCCTTTTTTCCCCGTGACATGGCCCTATTTCCTGTGTCACCACACTTCCTCTGTGTGATTTCACATAAAAAGTCAAAATATTTGAGCTTCCATTGTTGACTGTGTCAAGCCCAGCCTTGACATTACTGAACTGCAATCACACACCCACAGGTGGATACACACGTGACCAGAAATACACACACACACACACACCGGCACACAGTGTTAGACTGAGCGTCACCGTTGTGTCACACTATCTTTTCATGCGAAACTATATCCACTGGTCCATCCTCTGGATCCCAACACTTCCTTATAGTTGAACCAATCACAAAGCCCCCTGTTGTTACCTGATATCATTTAAGGTGGAGCTAAGGAAGGAAAAGAATAATAGCTTTGGCTCTACGTGAATGTATGCTTGTGTTTTGGTGTGTATATCTGCGCCCGTGTCACGACGAGCAGATTCCTTGTGTGGTGGTGAGGCTGAAACCGAAGCTGCCTGGGCCTGTTGTTGATAGCCGTGTCTCACCCACTCACTGCCCCAGAGGGAGTCGGGACCAAGACCACTGCTCAGGGTCTGTCTGTTCACACACATGAAACACGGGCTTGGATTACACAGGGCTCAAATATGACTCATCCCAAGGAGGGGGTGGAGGAAGGCCCTCTCTGTTGTTTTGCACGCACACACACATTCACAGACACACACTGCCCGCAATCATAGCTACATCACAGGCTCAGAGAGAGGACCTTGTGGTTCCACACACCTGCCAAAGACAGATGTTAAGAATAAATCAGAGAGAAGCTCCGTGCGAAGAGAAGCTCCACACTGCCGTAACTCCACTAACTCACTACACAGTACACTAACTGGAGAGCAAACAGCTGCACATGACAACACACACCACCAGTGATGAAAGCAACAATAGCATGCGTGCACCTGACATGCATACAGAGAGAGAGGCTCCATCGTGGTGGGAGAGGGAGTATTTTCCAGTTTCCAGGCTCCACTTGTGTATTTTTTTTGTGTTTTTTTGAGCGTGGTTGCTGTGTAACCAGCTCCCATCCTCGGGAGCTGAGGGGTTTTTAAGTGCAATTGTTCTGGAAGAAGCCGAAATCCTCCAACGACAGACAAACAAGTCACAACAAGGCTGAAAGCAGTGTGGGCGGTTTGAGAGAGGAAGCTCTTTTTTTTCCCGTTGCTGACTAGGTGATTTTCATGATTTCTTCATTTAAATATAGCAGCAGTGCGTTATGAAGAATCAACACACTCACAAAGCCTGCCCTTTAAGTCGATATGTTGCACAATAATGTACTATTTTAGGGGACTGTGACCTCTAAAAGCATAATTCAAACACCAACACAACATCATCCTACATCCTGTCAGTCAGTGTGGCACACTTCCTGGTTCCAGAAAGCATGTGTCAAAAAATAAGAAAAAAGAAAACAGATGCATCCACAGAAGAGGGTAGCTTTTGTCTACGCTGGCAGCCATGTCTATGGGCATCTTTTGTCACTTGTGAGTTTTTTTAGCCTTTGTCGTCTCACAGGCTGGGAGAGGCAAAGCGGTCTGTGTGTGTGTATGTGTGTGTGTATGCATGGTATGCATGTGTGTCATCAACAGACACCCTTCACGCTTTGCGGCCCAGAAACAGGATAAAACAGTGAGTTAACCAGCAGCGCACTGACATTATCTCCTCTTTGCTGTCCTGGAATGCCAGCCTGCTGTGAAACTCCGAATATGTGACGTTTTGTCACAGCACATAATGTTTCTCAGGAAAGAAGGAGTGAGTGTGGGTGTTTTGCTTTGTCTTTCCGCATTAAAGGCACAAGGCCAAGTGTGAACGTCTAGGTCTCAACACTTGATAAATCTTCAAGAGACCATGAGGCTCACCAGGACTATGAAATCATGTTGTTAAAGAAGTCCAAATCCAAAGAACGAATAAAAAAAGCACTAAACAAATAGCTTCAAAATGAAAATCAAACATGACAAATGTGTTGTGAAAGAACGTCCGTGGATTCTTTGTTTATTTTTATCTTTAATCCAAGAAAGTTTGCTCTCGTCCGTGCTTACAATCACCGGGCAAAATATAACCCAACCCCTTGTGCTGCCGATGAGTCTAACATCCATGACTCAAGAGGTCAGGCAGCCCATCCAGGCTGAGCATTAGGGGTTAAGGGGATGAAACCAAGTGTGAAATGTGAGAAGACAAGCCAACATGGTTTCTCAGGCAACAAATAGAAAGGCGACAAACATATCTCTGTGACTGCGAGGAACGTGAGGTATGTTAGGAATAAAGACCGTCGCGTCACCCATGATTCATATGAGCGCAAGATGGAAAAGGAATTAGAGTGGCTTTCTGAACTGGCTGAGTTTAGACATGTTAATCAGTAATAGCCTGTTGTACTTCAGACGGGAGGAGCGTGAGCGCAGTGGTGTGTGTGTGTCTATGTGTGTGTGTCTCTGGCAAGTCTACTTGGACTTGAGCTGGTTGAGGCAAGAGAAAGCTCCAGACCAAGAGATAATCCATCTGGACTGTTTCCTTACAAAACATATGGAAAAATGCAGAAGCTTTTTTTTCCTTTTCCGCCCACAATAGCTATTAATATCTCACACAGAACATTTGCTCATGTCCCACTAAGGACTGGAATTCCTGCTGAAACACAGTCATCTTGGAGGATTAGAAAGAGGCGGTCAGGCATTTTCACGCACCCACCATATGTATTCTGTGTGAGGAAGGATGAGCATATAGTCACATAAACACATAGACTAATGGGTAGCACTCAACGTATTCTTCTCTCCCTCTCTCTTACACACATACACACACACATAGATTTACTCAAATTGAAGTGACGTAATCTGAACCCTCAGACACGACATGACTTAGTCCGCTCAAGTCATGTAAACAAAGATAGCTTTTCTTTGCCGCCTTGAAAATAATTCATTCTAATATCAACAAGGACCCCTAAATAATCACACCAACTACCTGACAGGAATTGTTCACAGCAGCGCCAAAAACCCGTGTAAAAACGACAGCGCTGTAAATTGTTTTAATTATAGCCGACACAGATAAGAGCCCGTGGAAACATCAGCCTTTTCTTCAAGCCCCCTGCAAGATCCAAACATACAGTATTCCCTGGAAAACGCGGTTTGTTGTACTATGTGTGTGAATGTGTGTGTGTGCGCGCGTGTGTGTGTGTGAATACAATATTCATTTTGCTGCAGGAGGACAATCTATGCATAACAATGAGAGGCGCTAATGAAATCAGCCATCAACCTGCGATACATACATATTAAAGCAGGACCTCAGAGTGTCATTCGCTTAGTGCATCATTTGTTCCCACTCGTTTTTTTCTCTCTGCCACCTGACCTTTAGAGTATGTAACCCCCCCTCACTTCTCCACTCTAAAAATAGGACGTGTACCTGCAGTACTGTGGCATTATGCATAACATGTGTGTGTGTGTGTGTGTGTGTGTGTGTGTGTGTGTGTGTGCAGCATTGAGCGGACATGACAGTACATTTCAAACGGGGATTGATTTGTGCACTGAAAAATACACTATTTAGGATTTGAATATAGACAACTAATGTTCACTTGTCCAAAGTTTAGGAGTCTAACAGATGACGTTCAGCATCACAAATGGTAACCACTGTCAGAGCTGTACCTCCAGTATAATGTCATATCATGGCAGCTGCCGGGGAGAGACGCTCCTCCCTTCCCTCTAAGCATGCTTCACAGCTCTGGTCTCTCTGTCTCTCCCTCTCTCTCCCTAACCCCCACCCCCTTGCTGGCAGGGAAATGGATCCCTCCACCTGACAGTGGCCATTTTGAGCCTTCTCTCTCCTCTCCTCTCTACTCCAGCTTCCTGGTAAACAATGGGAGAGGGATAATTGATCAAACAGCCAGGGAACCCTCCGAGCAGGGGAAGGTCAACGCCCGCCAGCCCAGCTCACTAAGGAGGGGAGGGTGTGGAGGGGTGGGGGGTTGTGGGGGGTTGGGGGGGGTGATGTATGTGTGTCAATATGTGTATGTGCATTTGTCTTTGTGTGCATGTGTGTGTACATGCATGCATCTATGCATGTGTGTGACCAACTGTGCAAAAAAAAGACAGAGGTAGAGACAGATAGAAAGTGCTGTGTGTGTGTATGTGTGTGCGTGTGCGTGTGCGTGTGTGTGTGTGTGAGTGGGGGCGGGGGGGGTGGAGTTGGGGGGGTCTCGCTGACGCTCTTGAGCTGCCATTTTTCTTCCCTGACAAAGACTCCATCTGCCACAGAGCCATTTGCTGCCTCCCGAGTCGGCAGAGCATTCCGCACGCCGTGTTCACCTTGATGTCACCTCTACACAGCTCACGCCTTGCTGACGCTGTACACACACACACACCCACACACACAACACATTTCTTTTCCTCTCGTGTACACACAGACGTATACGCTCATTGTCTCCCACTCACAACCAAACACACACTTTCAGTTTCTGTCATACATACTATCTTTGCACTCTCTCACAAACACACACACACACACACACACACACA